>JANAVB010021799.1:6530095-6557595 GCA_029216955.1 Iris pallida
GACGTAATCAGAAATTCGAATGGAAATAAACTAGAATAGACTGGAAGTGTGGACTGACTCATAAAAAAAATATTAAAAAAATTAATTGGATGGGTTATAACCCACCCTAGCCCCAGAGTGGTTCAGCCCTTGTACCAGATCGATTAGGCACATCTTATACCGTTGAATCTGATCAATAGTTCAAAGAAATCTTTCACAAGCCTCTTCTTGTGGTTCTATTATATCAACCATACACATTTATACATAACATAAACAAAATCCTAAAGCACATGCAAAGGTGGAACTAGAAATTAATGGGGTAGGCTGGAGTGTGGACTGACTCATATGAAGCAGAAAACATACGAAAAAATAAATAAATAAAAAGGGTTTGGGCTAGAGCCCACCTCAGCCCAAGGGTGGTTCCGTCCTCGTAGCAGATGCATCTCTAAACCCTTAAAGCGGAAACTGATCTATAGTGTGTGTTTTTGGACACATGTTCTTTTTTTTTTTCACGTTCAATAGATGTTCGGAGGAATGACGAGTTTAAGATACTAGTTAAAGAAGCAACTAGTAACAGAAATAGATCTAAACTAACATGGATTATATGACCCTTAAGAGAGAGAAAAGAGAGAGAGGGACTTGAATGGAAGAAAATTATCCAAATAGTCGGTCGGTAAAAATTACGAATAAAGATTTTATACGTAAGAATTACGGATAAAGACTTTATTGTTGTTGTTGATTTTTTATTTTATTTTTTTATTGTTGTTGATATACATGCAAACTTCCAACTGATTGACATGTGGGCCTAGGGGGTCTTGTCGGACCCACATGCCAGTGTGCCATAGTCTCATCTCGGTACAGGAAGGATGAGTTCTGCTTCGATGAGCGAGCACGGAAGAGAAACTATTCTTAGTGGAAAAAGCTATTTTGTCCGCAGGCAGGCTGACCTATCCGTCGCGTGGCCTCACTCCATTGCCCCCCTTTAAACACGGATATTTTGCTGGTTAACCTGCTAATGGGACTACGATACGTGACGGACGAACTGGTCCGCAGGCGGACAACGTAACAGCTAGGGATCTTTCTTAAGTTATTTCTTTCTATAGAATAAATGAATGGCACATGAATATTTATCAAGAGTACATGTGGGTCCTAGAGGCACATGCAGCCGTTATTCCGGTTACAGTGTCCCTCCCTATGCTTAGGGACGTACCTAGGCCTGGAAAATATATGCGAAAGCAAAGATTTGGAGTGAGTGATAAGGAATGGAAGTCTTGGAAAATCTCAACAGTGAGCTATGACCTCATTGATGTCCATCCAATGGAGATAAAGGTCACGAGCAAACTGCAGATATACTCTGTTCAGGCACTTTCGGCCATATATTCGCTTATTCATAGTCTTAATTCATGTGTCCACTGTGTTGGCTGCGTTTCTTCTTCAATGGTCACCAATTTTTTTCCCCCCCTTTTTCTCTTTAAAGAAAAAAGTTGTACATGCAAACTTCGAATATCATATCCTATAGATCAACTTGAGTTACAATTTATTCCTGACAAATTAGTATCAGAACTCAAAAACAAACGGAGTTAATCATATAATCCTATGGATGGATCTCTTTAGGGATGTAAACGAGTCGGACAGACACGAACAGTCCACTGTTCGAGTTCGGGGCGGACGGACACAGACAACCATTGATCGTTAATTCAATCGGACGGTCCGCAGACAAATTAAATATATTACAAAAAACTGTTATTTTATCAAGATACCTTGATAGTTGGTACACAAAATCAATTTGAAAGAAAATACAGGTTATAGAATACAACAAATAATGGTAAAAGCAGGGTCGGTCCTGAGATTTAGAGGGCCATGTTCAAAAACTAAAAATAATGTCATATTTTATGTAAACGTTAGAAAAAAAATTCCGATGCCATATATTAATGGCACAAAGTTAAAATTTTTTTTTAAGACAAATGACGCATGTATATAAGTAAAAAGTTTTAATATGGGAACTACCATATATGATAAAAAATTGTATTGATCGAACGACTATATAGTTTAAAAATTAGAAAAATTACTACTCAAATTTGTAAAAATTTTATCTATCTCTCTTGCGTCTCCAAAACCACCAACACCTTCTAGTAGCAATTATATGGGTGCAAATATGAAAAAGTAAATAAAAAGTGATACATCATCAAAATCAAAACATAATAGATGGAAACAAAAAAAAAATGCAGTCTCGGTAGAAACAAAATATCAAACAAAACCAGTATATAATGAAAAATATACGTACCAAAAAATAAATGAATCAAGAATTATCTATCTAAAGTAATGAACAACAACAACAAAAGAACTGTCCCCAAAAAATTGTCCTTGCATTTTTAGACGCAAAATCATTAATTAGGTTCTGAATATTAACTTTATCAAGAAAACCATTCTCAATGTATAACAAAGCTAATCCATTTAAAAATAATAATCTTAATATATTAGAAACGTACATAAGAAAGTTCATACAAAACCATCCATAAAAAATATAAAGAACGAATGAATGCAGTGAACACACAAGTCTAAACACAAGTAAATACAAAAATGAGAACTTGAGAAGTAATGATACCAATAATCAATAATTGGGCAATGATGAGCCTGTCATGTGCGATGCGGGACATCCACAACATTGTAGGACTGACAAAAAATGGCCACAATCTAAGCTGGTGTGGATCAGAATGGGACGCCCGTGCATGAAAACTCAACGGCTAGGGCGCCGCGCGGACGGTAAAGGACCGGCACCATTCTACCACGGGTATAAACGACGGACGACCACGCGACCCGTCGTATGGCACCATAAAGGCGTCGAGAAGATGTCGTAAGGACGTCGTGCGCATAGAACGGGTAGTTGGACGGCATCGGCTGTCGTAGGCTTCGTGAAGACGTTGGGGGCGCCTTCGGCGTCGTGGGCGAAGCGAGTGTAAGCCCTCTGAAATTTTAATTAGATTTTATCTAAATTAATTAGGGATTAAATATGATTAATTATGATTTTCTAAGTTATTAACGATTCCCACTTTTATTTTTGATTATCATGTATACGTTACCGTGACTTTCAAATTAGGGGCAAAAGACTAATTTTTTCAAACCAACTTGTCATACATGATCTACTCGAGACACTATTCATCCATGACCTTTATGTCCCACTAAGACACACCATCTTGTGCTTCATTTTTATCGCATAACTTTTCTGACATTTGACCCAATCTTGATTCACCCCACGGAGTCACATTTATTTCCAACTCGAATTGGGGACACCCATTAAACCCAAACTTGTCAACCCAAGATATGGACACGGTCCATTTTGAGCCTACTACAAACATGCCACTTGTGTCCCATCCAATTAAGTCCCTGCATGATATTTATTTATCTGTGATTATAAATGACTAATTTGAGTCATTTAATTCACCAAGATCAATTACGATCCGACCCGACTCAATTACACTCAACCCAAGCACCATACCATCCCTTTTAACTATACCTACACACACAACATCAATACATCCCCACAAAATACCAAACACCCTTACTATTCCCAAAAAGGCTATGTCACATCTCACTCTCTCTTTTTCTCTTTCCTAAGCACCCCTCTAAAGACGACCACCATACCCCCCCTCTATTTCAAACACCCATACTCTTCCTCCTTCTCCTTTCTTTTAACACTCATCCTCTCTCTATTCCTATCAGCCGAACCCCTCACCATTTTATCATCATCTTCATCATCCTCACCATCATCTTCTCGATCACCTCTCCTCCTACTCCCAAACTCGACAGCAGCACCCCCCCAAGCAGCAGCCGAGCAACACTCCATCGTCTTCTCCATCAGCAGCAGCCGAGCCACTAGCTGGTGTTGCTGCTGCTGTGCGAACTGCTACCGCGGCTGCCACGCGCTTCCCGCGTCGTCGTGTGCCCCCATAGGCCACCGCCGACCTCCCTCCTAGGCCGACGGCCCTCCAGCTAGGGAGGAGCCACTTCACTACTATAATAAGTCATATTAGCGACACAATTAGCGACATTTTAGTAAAACGTCGCTACCTTTTAATGAATTAGCGACGTATTTTATAAACGTCGCAATACGTCACTATTACCGACGATTGGCGACGTTTTGCGACTTATTTTTGTATAAAAAAACATACGTCACGGATAAGTCGGTGAACGTCGCTAATATCACTAATATTAGCGACGTTTACCGACGTAAATAGTGTAACGTTGCTAATATTACTAATATTAGCGACGTTTACCGACGTATAGTTATAACGTCGCTAAAATGAAAATATAGGGCATTCGAGTTTTCATTCCCCCCCATTATTTTAATCAAAATTTTCCCTCACCCGCGCGCTCCCCCTCAGCGACCGTCCCCCCTCGGCCTCCGACGACCCCCTTCCTCCTCGACGACCCTCCCCCCTCGGCCCCCGACCCTCCGCGACCCCGCTCGGCGACCCTGCTCCCCCTCAGTGACCCTGCTCCCACTGGCGACCCCCTCGGCGACCCAGCTCTCCCTTGCCGACCCCGCTCACCCTCGACGACTGCTCCCCTCCATCTCCAGCTCCCCACCGGCGACCCCCTGCCCCCTCGACGACCCGCTCCTCCGGCCCCGACTAGGTAAACCCTAACCTAAATGTTAGTTAATTTGATGCATGGTTGATGTTGTGTTGGGAGATTAGGTTGTCTCAAGTTGATGGTATACACTTAAAACTAATCTACTTGCACTAGGTCAGAGTGCTATAGGAGGAATATGCCACTAATTCCTTCTTCCCATTCTCTTCTTTGCTCGACTTTTAATTAAATTATTCTTCATTGATAGTCGGCATTGCACATCTAGTGATTGATAGTCTTCATTGATAGTCACCCCAAAAACAGGGAAGAGGTTTATAGTTTGTCATTCTTTATATATGTATAAAACGTCGCTACCATTGAATTTGGAGTGTTTCTACTCAGACGGACACAGACACACGGACACAGACAAACACATACACAGACACAGACGGTCACAGACGGACACATACACACACACACGGAACAAGTATATTGAATTTGGAGTGTTTCTACTCAGAATTCTATTTTGAGTCTCGAGTTCATTTTCGTGAACGATAATTGGATGGGGGATGGTTGTGTCCGTGTCCAGATAGCTCGTGATGCAGTCGGATCGTATCCTAATTAATTGGTGTGTGCAGTTGAGTGTCGAGTGCTAGAGGTCATCTGGACTCAGGGGGTGTGCGTGGCGTGTTCGGGATGGGAGTCGACCATGGTGGGAAGGAGATTGATTCTGGGATTCAATACAGTAGAAATTCTTTATGTTTTGTTAGCTTGTTAAATGATTTACTGCAATAGAGTTGTATATGTTTCCATTCAATATGATTAAAGAAGTACTAGACCATAGCTGATAGAGTTGGAAGACTTCATATTCAATGGGAAGCTATGGTATTTAGCTCGGCTAGCTACTGTGACCTATGATATGTTGAGATGCATATATTCTAATTTATGGGTTCTATGTATAGATGGTGAGTATGTTATATTTGTGTGCTAACACAGTCTAAATATTTGTGTTATTTTATATGTGGTAAAGAGTATTTTTGGCATGTATCGATAGAGAAATGAAAGAGGTTACTCAAAACAATTGTCAGTTTGAGATAGTTGCAAGAATAGGTGGTCTGCTAACACGATTGATATTATTTCCAAGAATGTAGTTTATGTTTAGATTCTTATATGAAATGTACACTCATATTTGTGTCATACTAAATGATTTTGATATCTAATATACTAAGGAGTATTCTAGTACCTACAGTGTATAGAGTATCCTAGAAGTGCAGGTATGATTGGTATATCGTATTACATAAAGTGTATAGAGTATCCTTTCGGTCTATAAGAGTTACTTCACTCATTTTGTCAAGACAAGTAAACTTTTTAAATTTTGGTTTTGCCTTGTAGCTACAGGCAGTTGCCTGCATTTTGACTTATAACTTGGCCTTTGGCCTGTGCTTGAGCAGTGTGGACTTCCAGGTTAGGGTGTTAGTTCATGATTAGCATTGTTTAGATATTAGTTTCAGTTAAAGGGTTATGTAAGGCTCCAGTCCCAAAATACGTAGGGCTAGGAACGTAGACATGCCAGCCGTATGATAAATATACGTAAGCTGTAAAATGCAGTAACCAAAGCACTAAATCTCATCCACAAAGATAAATTATGATATAAAAGTAACTTTAAATTTGTCATGATATACTATGTTGGGCGGAGACAAATCTACTACCAACAAGTAAGGAAAAGTACATGGAAATTAAAATGAGTTTGGCGGACGAAGCGAAGACGATCAAAGTGCAATCATCCTCGAAAAAATAGTGACGATCATGGTCACGGCTAGAACACCTGCGAAACACAAGAACACACACCTGGCGAGATAACCAGGTCCTCAGAGGGACGTAACAAGATACAATAAACATGCCATATAAATACTGAATATAAAATATGTCACAATCAAAGAAAGTGACAAGACATAAATAAGGTAACCTAACCGTACTAAAGTGAACATGCAGTTGAGAACAAACCTTTCGTCGCATGAGCCCTGGCTGTAAATGGGATATGGTATAGTCCCCATTTGGGCACCAGTGACCTAAGCGCATGACGTTAAAAAATGACAGTGGCCAACCTGAGAGGCTCATACCCGTATCTCCAGCGGAGCTTCCGGAAAAAGAGGGCGGTGGCATGGCGGGCGCGGCCATGACAGATCGAGAGTGGCGGCGACGTTACCGGAGGGTAGGTCAGGGCGGATCGCGGCGGGAAGATGCGGAGAACGCCGTGTTTGGCTAACGGTGGATGATTGGCAGCGGAGAGAGATTGTCGGAGACTCCAAACAAGGGGACGGTGCTGGTGGCGGGGTTCAGGCGCCGGGGCGGCGGCGGATCGGTATGGGTCTCTTTTTCTTTCTATCTCTCTATGATTTTGATGGTTCCGACTGATGGTGGTGGTCGCCGTGGGTGGTGGGGATAGGGTTTCCGGCCGGTGGCCGTGGCGGAGGGACTGGTGGTTGTGGTCGAGGACAGGTGCAGTGTTGAGGTTGGGGAATAGGATGGACGACGGGAAGGCAAAAGTGGTTGTGGTGGTGATTGCTCTGGTCGGTGTTGACGGGAGTCGGAGAAGGCAGTAGTGGCGGCGATGGCGACGGGACGAAGGTGGTGGTCGATAGAGGCAGCTAGGAAATTTAGGGTTAGGGTCGGTTGTAGTGTCCTGATTGTATGTGTCGGGGCATCGTGTCCCGTGCGACACAAATCGGATGTCCGGGTGTGTCGGAAACAGAGTTGGAAGAATTGTAATTGTAATGGAAAAATATAGTGGAGGGGATAAGGCACAGACACGATACACCTGTGATTATGGTGTGGAAATTGGAGGAGTACCTCTCCTTATATAGGAGGTGGGAATTTCCAGTTGGATAGGGATTGGAGTTTATTTAAATCTCCAATAGATAATTCATCATTTAATTAAATAAATTAAAAACCAATTCAACCAAATCCAAATCCAATTTAAACCACAACTTTAATTTAGAACTATTTAAATAAAGATAAGATAACTCAAATTTAAATTGCCATAATAATCAAACATTAAATCAAACTATTTTAAAAATGCCTTTTTATAAATAATATAAAATAATAATAAATTAATTTCGAAAATCAACAATGTATACATGAATAAATTTCATGTACCTTGTATGCAAACAAAATATTTACATAATTCATGGTTTTTCTAAATTACTACTAAATAAAATAGTCTTTCAAAAGTAAAAATAAAGGTTTTGGTAATTATCGTGGTATGCCGTTTTGATAGAAAATACTTGCTCACACCAATAACAAAATATCGGTTTCTATATATATAAACTATAATCAAATATTTTGTATATGAATAAATAAATATTTCAAATTTACGTATTTTACGCATTCGCACTCGACGTACGATACAAAAATAAATCTATATCAAAATAAATAAATTTTAAAATCATAGTAAAAATTTAGGGGGTTTACATCCTACCCAACTTAAAAGAATTTCGTCCTCAAAATTTAGGAAAAATTAGGGTAGGTAGGGTGAAGGGGATGGTAAGAGTTTGTTCGAATAGATTTACGAGATCTTCTTGGGACGAGAATGCAAACAAATATTTGACGAGGAGGCGAACGACATTTCAAAGGCAATATGTCCTTTGATCGACTAGAACAGAAAAATTCGATACGATCATGTATATGACAACCAATCAATGACTAAGCTCGATCAACCCTAACACTAACTTTAAAAGGGGCAACCTCATAAGCAGGTAATAAACTCCTTAATCCTTTAATATCATCAATATTCGTGTAATATCTCTTATCATAAATCGTTCTTTCCATTAATTTCTTTTGTACCACGTCCCGTTACCAAAAACCAATATGATTATAATTGTATTCTAACTTCCTCTATCTCGTCATAAAATTTCAAATAGTCTCAAATTTGAATTCCATAATCTCCAATATACTAGCTCACTTTATATTTATCTTCCCAAGTTAAAATTTCCTCTAAAACTATAATTCAAAAACCTTCAACCAATTGGCCCAAGTAAAAGTTAAAATCTCCTTACTACGATTTGTATTTGTTGGTCAATATACAATGCATCCTTAGGTACCAAGATAAAGTCCGTCTTCAATGTTTGATAAATTTCGAAAACTAACAATATACTTTCATAACTCAATCACAATTGAAAATTTCCTAAAATATTTATTAGTCTCTCTCTCGAAATTTGAATTCAACAATCTCATCTTTTTGATGGTAGAAATGAAACTCATCTTAACTTCATATTCATAATCATCTTAGAACTAAATAAAAATGTAAAGGTTTCTTTCTTCAACAATTGGTCATCCTTGAAAGCTAATATCCTCATAACACTCTATGCTATCGAAGGCAACGTCAACATTGTCCTTATCAAAAATTTGCATCCATAAATTTAATATATAAATTTGGTTCTTAAACCACCAACACTTTAAGAATTTCTTCGCTCAATATTTTGTTACCTCGAAACAAATTTTGTAAATTTGAGAAGCCTATTTACCTTTGATTGTTTTATCAACACAATATAACATTTCTCACTTCATCTATTTGGATTTATCGCACATTTATTTATGTCCCATCTATACCTCGTAATCTTGTAATTATCTTAACCAACTATATTATTTATCCATGCTGTGGGGTTCTCCAATCTAACCTTTTCTAACCCAAGATTGTCATGATCTAATTTTATTTCGCATAAGGGAATCATACAAGGAACAAGGTTGCATAAACAATGGATAAATCATAGTGAAATATGAGTACGCAATTCAATTGGGAGGGAGAAAGTAAGTGTTGCTAATATTGCATGAAGAGTAAAAGGTGTTATGTGTCTAAGTGAATCAAGATAATACAAGAAAAATAAAATAACAAGGATTATGCAGTCAAGATAAAACACAAGGTTAAGCATTTAAGGAAGTAAGTAGGTCACAATCAGTATTGGATCGAAAGACTTGAGTCAAGATTTGATTTCCAATCGAGGTCATAAAGGACCATAGTATTATGGTAGGATTTATAGCAAGCCCTTTTGACTCGAAAGTCGCATCATAAAAATAGAGTACAAGGGGACATGTTTTAGTGAGACATGATATACCTACACGAAGGTGAACTCGTCTAGCTCTTGCATATAAATTTTGTTGGAAGAAAAAGTCTAGTGTTGTGCTCCAAATATCAAAGTCACGATGGGGAACGCCAAATGATCAAAAATAGAAAGTGGGTTTTCAAGTGGTACTAATTAATGCTAAAAAATAAAAGGTTAAAGTACGAAATAAAGATAATTAGGAAATCTCGTCGATCAAGTTAAGAGAATCTAGAGACACAGTTTCTAGAAAGAAAATAGTCTCCTAGATAAGGGTATGGTCAAGGGAATGATTCTAATCGTTTCTAAGTTTTAGACAATTAGATGGTCACGAATAAAGATCTAGATTTGAGGGAAGGTCGAGTAAGTCAAAGATATGTTCATCGGTTTGGTCGATGACTAACATGAGTATATGCAATATCATAATCATAGGTGGCAAGTCAATCTAATGTGGAATACTTCTATCTCACTAGGGTGACCTTACTTGTTTCTTGGTCCTTCACCAATATATGTTCTAATCTAAAATTTCAAGTTCCTCGAAAGTTTCTCAATAAAATTTCCAAGATATTCCACCAGATTTCCTAATCATCTTAGGCTGTCAAGTTTAATCCAATTTAAATTTCGAATCAATCTCAAAACAACCCTTGTATATCGCAAATCTAATAATAACTATTTTTTTCCCAAATCTTAAACTCAATCTTTAAATAAGTTTATCAGCAGACTTTTATACTACAAAATGGAACATTTAAAATAACTCCCAAATTTAATTCTATATCCTTCAAATGTGTATATCTAGCTTCCAATAAGTCACAACTACTCTTCAAAAGTAATTCTCTTTTTTTTCCAAAATTTAAATATCCATAATCAAGGCCTTAAACTCGAAATCTAAATAACTTTATAATTCATAGATCATATGACGTAATTTAATTCAAAAAAAATTACCAAAATTTTCAACCATCCTCAAATTTTGCTCAATCGTAAATCATACTTCCACATTTAAAATTTTATGATCCTTTTCAAAATCAAATTTATATCCTTCCAAAAAGATGTATAGCTATAACTCAATAAATTATAAATGCTCAAAGACCTTCAAAAAAATCAAAACGCAATTTAAATTAATTTGTTTTCTCGATCTAGCTATCCTCTTATGTATATCACCTTGTAATATCAAAATAAAATTTCAACTATCTTTTGGAAGCGGTAATATGCTACTACCCAACTTGGAATTAACTACTCCTTAAGATCATATTTCTAGGAAAATAACTACTTTATAACTCGAATAGAATCCTCAATGCATATTAATTGTCAATGTAACCTCTTCTAACCATGTGTTTGACCTATGAACATATAATAGTGTAGTCATCTTCCTAACTGTCACTAAGCACGAAAAATAAGAATTCACGATAGCAAGAGTTCAAGCAGGATGCAAATCAAGGAGGTCGAACGAGAGTTCGGAATTTGAAGTCAAGAAAGGATGTCAAGTAGGTGGATGAGATTTCTAGACATATAATCCTATATTGCAGGCCCGTTCAGTACAGTCATGTAACCGAAATGGCAAACTAGACCTACATGGGCCACCACAAAAACATGTAATGCCCCAGTCCCAAAATACGTAGGGCTAGGAACGTAGACATGCCAACCGTATAATAAATATACGTAAGCTGTAAAATGCAGTAACCAAATCACTAAATCTCATCCACAAAGATAAATTATGATATAAAAGTAACTTTAAATTTGTCATGATATATTATGTTGGGCGAAGACAAATTCACTACCAACAAGTAAGAAAAAGTACGTGAAAAATAAAATGAGTTTGGCGGGCGAAGCGAAGACGATCAAAGTGCAATCATCCTCGAAGAAATAGTGACGATCATGGCCACGGCTAGAACACCTGCGAAACACAAGAACACACACCTGGCGAGATAACTAGGTCCTCAGAGGGACGTAACAAGATACAATAAATATGCCATATAAATACTGAATATAAAATATGCCACAATCAAAGAAAGTGACAAGACATAAATAAGGTAACCTAACCGTACTAAAGTGAACATGCAGTTGAGAACAAACCTTTCGTCGCATGAGCCCTGGCTATAAATAGGATCTGGTATAGTCCCCACTTGGGCACCAGTGACCTAAGCGCATGACGTTCAAAAATGACAGTGGCCAACCTGAGAGGCTCATACTCGTATCTCCAGTGGAGCTTCCGGGAAAAGAGGGCGGTGGCATGGCGGGCGCGGCCATGACAGATCGAGAGGGGCGGC
This sequence comes from Iris pallida, assembly GCA_029216955.1. Taxonomy (NCBI): domain Eukaryota; kingdom Viridiplantae; phylum Streptophyta; class Magnoliopsida; order Asparagales; family Iridaceae; genus Iris; species Iris pallida. Next base: position 6,542,004 of record JANAVB010021799.1, read on the forward strand.
AACGGTGCCGGAGGGTAGGACAGGGCGGATCGCGGCGGGAAGAGGTGGAGAACGCCGGGTTTGGCTAACGGCGGACGATCGACGGCGGAGAGAGATTGTCGGAGACTCCAGACAAGGGGACAGCGCTGGTGGCGTGGTTCAGGCGCCGGGGCAACGGCGGATCGGTATGGGTCTCTTTCTCTTTCTATCTTTCTATGATTTTGGTGGTTCCGACTGATGGTGGTGGTCGCCATAGGGTTTCCGGCCGGTGGCCGTGGTGGAGGGACTGGTGGTTGTGGTCGAGGACAGGTGCAGTATTGAGGTTGGGGAATAGGATGGACGACGGGATGGCGAAGGTGGTTGTGGTGGTGATTGCTCTGGTCGATGTTGACGGGAGTCGGAGAAGGCAGTGGTGGCGGCGATGGCGACGGGGAGAGGGTGGTGGTCGACAGAGGCAGCTAGGAAATTTAGGGTTAGGGTCGGTTGTAGTGTCCTGATTGTATGTGTCGGGGCGTCGTGTCCTGCGCGACACAAATCGGATGTCCGGGTGTGTCGGACACAGAGTTGGGAGAATTGTAATTGTAATGGAAAAATATAGTGGAGGGGATGAGGCACAGACACGATGCACCTGTGACTGTGGTGTAGAAATTGGAGGAGTACCTCTCCTTATATAGGAGATGGAAATTCCCAGTTGGATAGGGATTGGAGTTTATTTAAATCCCCAATAGATAATTCATCATTTAATTAAATAAATTAAAAACCAATTCAACCAAATCCAAATCCAATTTAAACCACAACTTTAATTTAGAACTATTTAAATAAAGATAAGATAACTCAAATTTAAATTGCCATAATAATCAAACATTAAATCAAACTATTTTAAAAATATCTTTTTATAAATAATATAAAATAATAATAAATTAATTTCAAAAATCAATAATATATACATGAATAAATTTCGTGTACCTTGTATGCAAACAAAATATTTACATAATTCATAATTTTTCTAAATTACTACTAAATAAAATAGTCTTTCAAAAGTAAAAAAATAAAGGTTTTGGTAATTATCGTGGTATGCCGTTTTGATATAAAATACTTGCTCACACCAATAACAAAATATCGGTTTATATATATATAAACTATAATCAAATATTTTGTATATGAATAAATAAATATTTCAAATTTACGTATTTTACGCATTCGCACTCGACGTACGATACAAAAATAAATCCATATCAAAATAAATAAATTTTAAAATCATAGTAAAAATTTAGGGGGTTTACATGTTTGTTTAGATTTGGATATTAGTTTATGTTAGAAGAAATATGAGAGTTAGTAGATGTTAAAGTAGGATATTAATTTATTAGTTAGGATAGATTGTTTGAGTTAGGATACTGCTCAAGCATAGGCCAAAGGGTCGATATTGGATATTAATTTAAAAAGTTTTACCTTTCTTGACAAACTGGGTGAAGTAACTCTTGTGGACCCAAATGGTCGATATTGGACAGTTGGTGTCGTGTACTCCTACAAGTACAATTATACATCGACAGACACCTTTTTTACAAGAGGTTAGGGAGAAATTGTGATGAGTATCAAAATCGGTATCGGATTAGTATCGACGGTATCGGATTAGTATCGGCTGTATGTACTTAGTGTCGTGTACTCCTACAAGTACAATTATACCTCGACCGTATGTACTTAGTATCGACCATATCGGATTAGTATCGGTCTATCGGATATGACACTTTGACACAAGACAGTTGTTTTAGTCCCAACATAGTTGTTTTTGTCCCAACACAGTTGTTTTTGTTTCTTCCTTCAAATTCTTTGTTTGTAATATGTGAAATGAATAAACAGTTTATGTTGCGCACCTATATCTAAACTGTCTTAACATTCATTCACTGACTGCAATGTGCATGTATCTATCTTACAAAATTATCCTCAATTAGATATAGATATGAATTACTACTTACGGAATCGTTCGTGGATGTACAACCGTCATCCTGATGACATGTGCGGTGTGCGGGATGAATTCATAGAGGGTGTACAGCAGTTCCTACAGTTTGCCAAGGCGTTCCCTCAGTACATGGATGGTACCAAAATTAAGTATCCGTGTGTGAGATGTCGAAACTTAAAATATCATCCAGAAGTGGAAGTCACGTATCATTTATACTCGAAGGGTTTCACACCGAATTACTATCAATGGAGCACGCACGGAGAACTTATGTCTTTAGCATCGGTGTATGAGCCTTATGTGGATGTCCACAACAACGCTGCTTACGACGATGGGTTGGTGAACATGATTTTTGATGCGGCGGAGCCTAGTTTCGATCCGGACGATCATGATGCACCTGAGGAGGCACCGAACGCCGATGCTGCATAGTTCATGGAGTTGCTGAAGAATGCAAGGACTCCATTATATCCTAGTTGTGAGGATCATTCACCGTTGGAGGTAGTTACAAAATTGTTGAGCATCAAGTCCAATTTTAACATGTCGCAAGATTGCTACAACCGTCTTATGGAGTTGCTTAAAGAAATATTGCCCGAGGGTGCTAAGTTGCCTAAAGACTTCTACCGATCTAAGAGGATGGTGAGATCGCTCTGGATGGGATACGAGAAAATTGATGCATGTCGCAACGGGTGCATGTTGTACTACAAAGACGACAAGAATGAAGACGCCTGTAGATTTTGTGGTGTCGATCACTACAAGGGCAGTGGTAGAGGAAAGTCTGTCGGTGCCAGGAAGCCAACAGATTCGATGCACTACTTGCCGTTGACGCTGCGGTTGCAGCGGTTGTATATGGTGAAGAAAACTGCAGAAAACATGAGTTAGCATAAGCGAGAACAGACCGAAGGAGTGTTGGATCACCCATCTGATGGAGAAGCATGGAAGCACTTTGATCGAGAGTATCCAGATTTTGCTTCTGATCCGCGTAATATCAGATTGGGTCTCTGCTCCGACGGTTTTATCCCATTCGAACTTTCAGGATCCCAGTATTCGTGTTGGCCTGTGATCGTCACTACGTACAATCTACCGCCTTGGATGTGCATAAAGACTCCGTATATGTTCCTCACCGTTATTATCCCAGGTCCGAACAATCTGAAAAGGAACATCGATGTGTATTTACAGCCATTGATTGATGAGTTGAATCAGCTGTGGGAAGTAGGTTCCAACACGTACGATGCATCTAGAAAACAAAATTTTCAGATGCGGGCAGCACTTATGTGGACCATCAACGACTTTTTGACCTATGGTGTGTTATCTAGATGGAGCACGCATGGTCATCTTTTATGTCCGTATTGTATCGACCGTACTAAGGCTTTTCGTTTGAAACACGGAGGCAAACCGTACTTCTTCGATTGTCATCGACAATTTCTGTCGAAGGATCATCCGTACCGGAGAAACATGAATGCTTTTCCTGCTGGCGTTGTGGAGAAGGCTAATCCCCCGCCAATGTGGCCCGGATACACGATATGGAAAGAGGTAAAAGATTTACCAAGAGCTATTGAAGAGCCTGCTACGGGCTACAAGTGTGACGGATTTGGTCGCACTCATAACTGGACGAAAAGAAGTATATTCTGGGATCTGCCATATTGGAGCACCAATCTGATTAGACATAACCTTGATGTCATGCATATCGAGAAGAATGTGTTTGACAACATAATTAATACTGTAATGGAAGTAAAGAGGAAGACGAAAGATAATCCAAAGGCTAGATTGGACTTAGAAAAAATATGTAGACATCCTGTATTGTATTTGATAGAGGACGGGAATAGAAAGTTAAAGCAGCCTAAGGCAACTTTCTTATTGGAGAAGGAGGATAAAGTGAGACTTTGTAGGTGGATTCAAGGTCTAAAATTTCTAGACGGGTATGTTTCGAACTTAAAAAGATGCGTCGACCTCAAGGAGAATAAACTGACAGGTATGAAGAGCCATGATTGTCACGTATTCATGGAGAGGTTAATTCCGATTACATTTTGGGAATTCTTACCCCCGGTTGTTTGGGATCCATTGACCGAGCTTAGCATATTCTTTAGAGATCTTTGTTCTAGTAAGTTGCTCGTCGATCGTCTAGAAAAGTAGGAGAACGATATTGCGGTAACACTATGCAAGCTCGAGAAGGTATTTCCTCCTGGATTTTTTGACTCCATGGAGCATTTGCCAATTCATCTTTCCTACGAGGCACGTGTTGGTGGGCCCGTTGGTTATCGGTGGATGTACCCGTTTGAGCGGCATTTGAACCACCTAATGAGAAAGGTGAAAAATAAGGCTCGGGTCGAGGGTTCTATTTGTGAAGCCTATATTCTCGAGGAGTACAAACTTTTGCTCGACGTATTTCAAACCACATGTTGCTACGAATAGAACGAGGGCTTTGAAAAATGACGACGGTCATCAAGAATCTAATAATGGAATACTGAAAGTATTCAATGCGTCCGGAAAGCCTTCGGAGAAAATGTGGAAGAGATATTTGAATGACGAAGAGCTAAGGGCTGCTCAGTTGTATGTATTACTCAATTGCGACAAGGATGAAGTGGAGAAGCTAGAGGGGTAAGTAATTAATGATGAGGTTACGTCATCTCAATGTAATAGTATAAGATAATATTATTGTACTAATCGGCGGTTGCTTCGTTGTTTTTCAGCACATATAATACTGAGTTGAGGTCGGTTGGACCCTACCTAACAGACGAAGCATTAGAACAAAAAATGAGACATCATTTTCCTTTTTGGTTGAGCGAATATGTAAGCAGCCTGGTAATTACTGGCCTTTTTTAATGTAACTGCACAATAAATAACTTACTATCTCTTCTTTGGTATTCAGGTCGATCGTCTAATTTCACCCAAAGATTGAATTAATTAGAACTCTTGCCAAGGAACCAATTACTTTTGTTAAAATATGGCCAAATTACTGTGTCAATGGCTTTCGGTTCAAGTCGACAAATGCTCCGATCAGAGACAACTTCCTGGATCTTGATTCTACGAAAAATAGTTGTTTGTGTATCAAATCTTCGAACTACAAAGACGTCGATCCAGGAAATAATTTCTTTGGCATCTTGCGAGAGATTGTGGAGTTGACGTATAATTATGGCAGAGAACCTGTAAAGATCGTGTTGTTCAAGTGTGAATTGTAACTCCTCTTCCCGAAATTTTGTTATATATTTTTATTTATTATTTGATTAGTTTACATTTAATTTTTCTATGATTATTGGAGTTGTGACTAAGCCCACAGGTGAGTTATGACCATCTTGTTGTCACATGATCTCTAGATAGGATCTATATGCATTCTATAGCTATATTATATTTTATTATGATTTTTATACATTTTTATATATTTTTAAATATTTATTCTATGAAGATTTATATTTATGAATGACTTTTATAATTAATTTTGAGGCCATTTGTGACTATTTTGAGACCCAGTATTTTCTTTAGGCTCTATTAGGTTAAATATATTTTCTGTATTTTTCTACAATTTTTTTGGGATTGTTAGATAATTAAATATAGGAAAAACCTATTTTCTAAGAATTCTAGAATTTACTGTGCAAGCCTATGAGCATATATTGATCCCAAATATTTTTCTAGGGTTCATTATGCTATTTTATATTTTCTAGAATTTTTCCATAATTTTTGGCAATATTTAAGTATTTATTTATTAAGGTTTATATATTTTTAAAGGCTTCCAATATTTATTATGAGGCCATTTGGGATAATATGAGGTAAAACATTTTTATTTATATTCTAGAAGGTTAAATGTATTTTCTATAATTTTCTACAATTTTCTGGATTTTTCTGATATTTATTTGGAGTTATTTGGAGTTAAAATGAGTTTTTAACGATTTCTGTATTTAAATGAACTAATTACATAGTCATCTGCACAGTCGGCTGTACAGTCAGCACTGGGCCCACCTGTCGGCACCCAGCAGCCCACCGACTCTCTCTCCTATATATATATATAGGTTCCTGAACTTAACTTGGCAAATCCGTAAAATATTTCCATAATTTTTTGCAAAATAAAGGAGAAGATGTTAGTCAAAATGCTTCGGGAGTGGTCCAAGTAGGATTTGAGAAACATATTTAACCATGATGTCGTTATCCGAAGTCATACCTCACCAGTATTTCTCTGGATGCAAACTTCCGATTCCGTAATACAAGGATAAATTACTTTTCGAACTTTCTTTGAATCAATCCATGAGGCACTTTTAACTATTACCGGGAAGGACAAGAAGAATTACCCAAGTGGTTAGCGAGGAAGAGTTTAGTCAAATCATAGAAAGATGGAACACAAACAATTATGTTGAGAAAATCCTAATTGTGGCTGTAGATAGACAGAGTTAACCAAGACGGGAAAGAATAATGATAAGAATTTATTTTTGCTCATCCGGTCATAACGAAGTGATCCGATTTAAGATACAGTCTGATAACCATACACGTCTTCCTGAAATTACGTTGCCAGAATTTTTGCCACGCCAGTAAGCATAGCTGCAATAATGATGGCGTCCATAACTCGGGTATACACCCAAAATCATGTCATCTGGAATTCTTACCACGCCAACCGGTATGGCTGCAAGAAAATCCAAATTACATAACTAGGATGGTATAACCAACATCAGGCTCCACGTCCATGTCGTGCTAGCTAGTATGACTGCGATAAATTCTAAACTCCATAAATAAAGTAGACATTTATCGTTCTCATCGAATATGTTTATCAGAATATCTTAACTCAATTCATAAAAACTGATCTTAGATACAAAGTCAAAGTCAACAACGAACGAACATCAAGATTCAAAATTTAACGACGAATCAATGATAAGTAAATGGAAACTAGCGAAGACAGATTCCGATGCAAGGTTTAGGAAAAGTTCTCAGGAGAATTCCAAAGATACTATCTATGTCAAGATTGAAAGTTCTGAAATAAAATCTAATAATCTCAACCTTGAGATAAGATTGGCAAATCATATTTGATTCTCAACCTAGAGGATATATAAGTTCAACTTATACCTTCCCTCTGGGATCCGCAACTCATCCCAAGAAGAATAAAGTTAGTAACGGACAGATGTTTCAGAAATCAGGATGGACAGGAACAAATGGGAAAAGTTACGAAAAGTTCAAAATAAGATTCCCAGGGGTCATCCCTGAAATCTACCAAGAGTTCCTAATATGTGACTGAGTACCAAAATCCTAAAATATTCCATGACTCAACCTTAATCCTAGGGCAGGCTCGCAGTAGTACAGATAAGCTCAAGTACTACCACGACTTCGCATTAATAGCAAAGACTGACCTGCATGGGCCACCACTAAAAATGTGTCACGACCCGCACCTGGATATACGGATACGAATACGTGGGCCACGCCCAGCCTACGTCGCAGTATCGATGGTAGAGCGCTGTCAAGTATACTATACTAACTACAACATCTAAAGATCCATAACTAGAAATGTACTCGTGTCACATCACGAAAACTAAGGAAGATAAGACAAGAAATAATAACAATATCACTAGAACAACTAGAATCTACAATGATCATAAGACAGGAAAATAAGGAAGGAACAACAAGACTAACTAAGGATAACTACCAGGCAACTCACATAGAAGAATAGTGAGATCCACCTCGGCTAGCAACATCATGAAGTCCAATACTGAGGGCACAACTACTCCTAAAATATTGTCAACATATCCAGTCAGGATGGAACAAGTATATATATCTCATAACGGATCTCAAGATAGGATAAAAGCCATAAGACTGTAAATAGAGCATATACAATAAAATCATGGAGTGTACATATATGTATCATGGCATGGTAAGCTGTAGAACTAGAGCTAGAACAGGAAAGTAGAACTGATCATGGTATGTACACAAATCAGGGTAAGCCATCTATCCAATGTGTGTGAGTAGTAGTTTCAACTTATGATCGGCTTAGGCACCTGTAAGTAACTGGCCTGGCTAGTCATAAGTGCGGTATATGACTAACACTGTTCGGGAATGCGGGATGGATTTGATCACAGGCATACGCTACTACTCTCCCACCCCCAACTGGTAGAATGGATCCAAACAGGACACGTCACTGTACGAAATTTTATGAGAAGGGAGCAAGTCTTCTCTAGAATCGATGACCATATATTACGCAAGAGCTACAAGGGAGCTTGCACAATACATCCCAAGCTAACAAGGAGTAACATCTCTCGTCGAGATCCAGGAATACCAATCCATGAGAACCATGTGTCAGAAATAAGCATATCTACACTAAGTACATGAATCATAACAGTTATCATAAATTGGGAAAAAGTTATCAGAGAATGTACTCGCCTGAGATCTGGTGGAATATGTCAACTGAGTCCTAGAACAGTGCCTCGAGGACATATAGGTGAAATACTGTACCAATATGAGGGTTTAAAAGTAAAATCAAGTCATACTAAGTCAAACTAGGTCGAAGCAAGTCAAACTAGGTCAATCTAAGTCAAGGGTTGACTTACAGTTGACTTTTGGTCAACTGGTCAACTCTGGTCAACCCTAGGTCAACTCTAGGTCAAACATTGACTAACAGTTGACTTTGGGTCAACTGGTCAACTCTGGTCCAGTTCTAGTCAATTTTAGACTACGGTTGACCTTTGGTCAAATTGTCAACTATGGTCAACCAAGGTCAAAATTAGTCTAACCTAGGTCAAATGTTGACTCTACTTCGACGTTCAGTCAAAGCAGTCAACCATGGTCAAACAGGGTCAAGGCTAGTCTCTATAAACATCTACAGGGTCAACATATCAATTTCAGTGATGGTGAAATCACTGGAATCGACGGATCTCAAATTACAACAAAAAGGAAAAGATTATAATTAAAGGGTGAAAACCTATATATGATGTCGGATGGTGAAACAAACATCACAAACGTGTCCAGAATGGTCAAATCAGCTAGGATAGCCTATTCATAAGTCCAATTTGGATAAAGGGGCAAAAAAGTAATTTTGGGTCAAAACGGTGTCCGTGTCGGACCCGCTTTGCACCGAAAAACGTGCAAGAATACTAGTCTACCAAACCTAACAAATTATATGTCCACGAATCCAGAATGATGATACGAACCCAACGGTATATCCAGAATTGGATTCCGTTGACCCGATCTCAGATTGGTCCGTTGATCCGAATATTAGAAATCGATTTGTACGAAAAAGTGTGTCGGAGCCAATGTCCTCAAAACTCAACAAATTATATGTCAACGAGTCCAGAATGACGATACGAACTCAACGGTATATTCGGAATTGGATTCCGATGAGCCGATATCAAAATGACCCGTTGACCCGGATATTGGTTTCCGACTTGCACTGAAATGCGTGCCGGAACCATGTCCACTAAAACCTAGCAAATTATATGTCAACGAGTCCAGAATGACGAGACGAACTCAACGGTATATCCGGAATTGGATTCCGATGAGCCAATCTCAAAATGACCCGTTGACCCGGATATTGGTATTCGATTTGTACCGAAATGCGTGCCAGGGTCCACGTCCTCCAAATCTAACAAACTTTATATGAAAACGTGCCAGAATGATGCCACGATTCTACTGGTGGTGTCAGAAATTGAATTCGTAGTCTCGGGTTCAAAAATGGAATTTTACAACTTGGAAATTACGAATTCGGACGGCCAACTTTGGCGTCGAATTCAACCAACCAAACGTGCTCACAATGAAACAAAACTAGAGGGGTAGGAAGAGAGTTATACAAGCTTTGCATAGGAATCAGTAGCACGCTAGATGCAGCTGCGATGGAGGAGATACGAACCGACGAAGTTGGCTCCGCAAAACTGTCCAAAAATTATACAATTTAAACGGTCAACTTGGTGGCCGATTTTGATGTATCAAACGATAAAATTAACGGGTGAAATTTCAGGAGAGTGAAGGGCTATATACCAAGATTGTGACGGAGCAAAGAAATTACTGATCCAACGGTCAAATTTTCCGAAAAATGTGCACGAAGTTGCTGCGACGGAACGCCATTTCTGAAACTCGTTCGCGCGCGCGTCGACGGGATTCCGTACAAAACGTACGAATCGCCTAGACGGTGCGTCCCGGAGGACGTTGGCCGCCACGCAAAGGTGCGCCCGGAGTTCATCGGTATGGGGCGAGATCACAGCGATGTGCGGAGGCGGCGGGCGGTGGCGCGGCCACACGCGGCTGCTGCTGCCGCGCGTGCGCTACTACTGTTGGCCACTGCTGCTGCGCTGCAGTGGCGTGGGGTCGGCCTGGCCAGTACGACGACGGCGGCGGGGCTACGCGCGGCGCACGGGTGGCGTACGGTGGTGGACACAGCCGGCGGCTAGGGTGGAGGAGGTTGGTGGTGATGGTGAAATGGTGGAGGTGGTGGTGTCGGTTTGAGCTAGGGAGGAGGAGGAGGTGAAGTCGGAAGGAGAAGGACGAGAGTGAGCTGATGATGATGGTGAATATGAAGAAGAAGAAGAAGGAATAGTGGCTATGGGGATGGGGGTGTTGATGGAAGAGGTTGCGTAAGAGAAAGAGAGAGAAAGAGAGTTATATTATGTATAGAAGAGAGAGAGAGAGAGAGATAGAGATATTAATGAGAGAATAGAGAGAGGGGGGGGGTGTTGTGCTGGTAAGGGGGAGTGTTGCTCATGTACAAGAGGGGGGTGAGTGTAGTAATAGAAGAGAGAGAGAGAGAGTGATGTGAGAGGATATATATGTATATATATATATATATATATATATATATATATATATATATATATATATATATATATATTATGCATATATATGAAAAATAGAGAGAGAGAGAAATAAATATTTAGAGAGAGTAGAGGGGTGTTCGGCCACATGGGGGGAATTTGATGTGCTGGTGATGGGGTGTGGAGTGTAGGTAGAGAGAGAATGAGTTGTTTAAATGTAGAGAGAGAAGGAGTGTATTATATATTATTATATATGTACATATATATACATATATAAAAGAGAGGGAAATAGAGATATTTAAAAATAGAAAAAGTGGGAATTTATGTGGGGTGTTCGGGTAGTCACGAGAGGACAACATGAAGCTTGACTTCGGGTTCGGTCGAGCCGGGTCGGATCAAAATCGGACGTGGTAAAATATTTGAATTAAAAATAGGTATTTATGATCATGGGAAAATAAGTAACATGCGGGGACTCAAATAAATGGGATGCAAGTGTCATGCGGGTAGTAGGCTTCGTGTGGGCCATGTCCATATTTGGGGTCGACTAGGTTGGGTCGATGTCGGGTCCCGAAATTAAATTGGAAGTCAGGTCACAAATTACGATAGATATTAAATGGTCTAAATTGACCCGAAAGTTGTGTGAAGAAAATGAAGCACAAGATGGTGTGTCTGAGTGGGACACGAAGGTCATAGGTGAAGAGCGTCTCGAGTAGATCAGGCATAACAAGTTGGTTTCAAGAAAAAGACTAGTCTGGTGCTCCTAGATTAAAAGTCATGGTAACGTGCATATGATGATCAAGGAAATGATTGGGAATTCAATTAATAATTAAATGGTCTAAATTGACCCGAACTTGCGCGAAGCAAAAAGAGTACAAGGGAACAAGTTCGAGTGGGACACGATATACCAAAATGAAGGTAATCTTGTCCACTACAAAACTCATGAAGTAAGTTTCCAGAGATGAATATCCCTGACACTCCAAATATCAAAGGCATGGAAAAGAGCATTTAATCATATAATAATCAAATAATAATATCTATTACAATAATTGAATTATAAAATTGAAAAAAATTAAGCCCTAAATTTAGGGGCTTACATCGTCGTCCAGTACTCCTGTACATGTATTGGACAGTAGCTCCGCCCGCCACGATGCTACGTGGCATATCTCCTGGGACGAGTAGTTCCAGGCCTGAGACTGCTTCCGTGAGTTGCGTTCCTCCTGCTGATACAACGATGGAGGCAGATGAGCATATGGAGGATGCTGCGCCGGCGACCGACCAGTATCAGGCAGATGATGCTTGCGCACCTCCGGAGGATATGAGGATGGAGATCTGGGCCGATGGTACAAAGTAAGTATTTTGGTTTATCATTTTTTTTTCTGTGTTTATCATAAATTAACTTTTCTCATGAATATAATATGTCTGTATAGATATCGTCCCCCGTTGGTACAGAGACGTCTAGGCCAGCTCCTGAGGCAAAATTATGGGGGTCCTTGGATAAACTACTCGGATGCTCCGGACGATAGGAAGGCCTACTGGTTTGCGCCCTTCAAGATTAAAATAGATTTACTTTTAACATGAATCATTTGATTTATGCATATTATATATTACTAAAAAATATTTGGTTTGCGTACTCTTCTAGGATATGTTTTTTTTATCCACTGCACCGGGCCGAGCTGATCGAAAGGATGTTTTCTGCTGTCGCTGCTAAGCTGATCCGCGACGCTATCAATGATCAGAAGGTTCGTGATCGTGCCGGAAATCTGATCCAAGGTTGGATCACCCCTGATCAGTGGGATGCGATGAAGGCTCGATTCAACGAGCCAAGGTATAAGGAAAAGTCCGAGAAGGCCAAGGCAGTTAGGCAGCATGCCTCGAAGTGGTACGATGGATCGATTCCGATGACGGAATATTTTCGTCGTCTGGTATGTATTTTTCTTTCAGAAATATTATTTTAATGCAAATTCGATAAATTATTACTAAGATAATATATTTAATTACAGGTAAGGAAGGTCGGTAACGCCGACATGGTGACCGTCTTTCTGGCTACCCATCGGAAGGGCGAAGACCTTATTGACGAGAGGGCCGAGCTTGCCTATGTAAGTATTACAATACTATTTGTTAATTATAATACTTTGTGTTAATTTTAATATAACTTAATAAATATATATGCAAATAAATATTCATGTAGTTAGTAATAATAAGTAATTAATTAGAAATTAGAAATCATAGAGTACTATCCATACTTTCTAGGCCGAGTATCAGAGGCTCCGGGACCGGGCGACTGCTAGTGCACCTACTGCGGGAGAGGCCGGTACTTCCTCGCAGCCCACTCAAGCTCCGTCGGCGGACGAGCTGTGGATGACAGCCGCTGGTGGCCTCCGTAGGGGTACGTACTACGGTACGGGATCCTATGGTGCCCTAGTTGCGAGCCAGTCCTCTAGGGCATGTCCCGCTAGTGTGCAAGGTCCACAGCCGTCCCAGGAGTCTGCCCGAGTCTACCAGATGATAGAGTCTCTCTGGGACGAGCTGCTACGACAGATTCAGGACCAGTCTCAGTACCAGTCGGATGAGCTTGCGCTTATAGCACGATTGGATGTGCTCGACCGCAGTATTATGGAGCTCCGACATGTGACTGAGCGGACAGAGCGGAGCGTCGCCGATATTTGAGCATCGACAGAACGCAGCGTATTAGATCTGCAGGCATCACAGATGACCATGAGCGAGAGACTGAGATTGGTGCAGGATTCGGTGGCTGATAGCAGTGATAGAATGTTATCTACCATGGATTCATACCACCAGCGACTTGCAGCGTTGGAGCGTTATTGTCCTCCGGGTACGCCTTCATCGTCGTCGACTCCGCCAGCGTCACTGCCTTCTTCATCGATACTGACTCCATCGACGTCACTACCTCCTTCATCGGTGTCGATTTCACAGGAGAACTATGAGCTTTTCTTAGCCCTTCGTCGCGGCGCGCCCCCTCCTGCTCCAGATCCCCAGTAGTCCGAGTTAGGACTGTTTGTATTGAGTGTTTGAGTACTTGTTTTTCTTTGTATTTGTTTGTGATACTTATTTGTTTGTGACACTTGTTTGTTGGTTGCATAGATACATTGGTAATTGGTTGTATAGACCCATGACAATTTGGATATTGGTTTATATATGTTGTGTGGACTTTGGTTATTTTATGTTGTTATTCGTTTCATTTGGACGTTAATTTACCGGTGTTGTTGTTCCACCGAAGGGGTCGGCGAACCCAGGGATAAAATGTGCTTGTGTATTATGTTTCAGATTAAACTGCAGGAAGAAAATGATTCTGTAGAGAAAACTGCATACTGTAATTTATTTATTTTTATTTTTTTCAAATTTAGCGACGTCTACCGACGCTTTTCAACGGCACATCGCGTCGGTTGACGTCGCTAAACTGGCATATATTGCCAGGCTACCGACGTATAGTGACGTCAGTTTTGTCGGTATGCGTCGGTAAACGTCGGTAGACGTCCGTAACTTTTCCAGAAATTTACCATATTTTCCCAGGATATACCGACGTATAGCGACATCACAAAATGTCCATAATATATAACGACGCATAGCGACATCAAAAACGTCGATAATTTTTCCAGGGAATATCGACGTATAGCGACATCATAAACGTCGCTATTTCATCGACGAAACGACAGTAAACGTCGGTCTATTACCGACGTATCTTTGCGTCGGTAAACGTCGGTGTTGGCGACGATCAGCGACGTCTTTCCAAACAGTGACTAAGGTTTTCGCTACAAGAGGAAGACGTCGCTAAATACGTCGCTAAACTGGTTTAGCGACGTCTTTAGGCGTTTTAGCGGCGTCTTTAGGCGTCTCTAAAATGACTTATTCTGGTAGGGCTTCCAGCAGACTTCTGCGACCCTTCGATGCTCGAGCGCGTACGTTCTTGGCGTGCGACGGGTTCCCGACGTTTCCGCGTTGACAAGGCGTATCTCCGTCACGCCATTGACCCACCCCCGCACGTCCACGCTGTCCTGGAGCACACCCACGACAGAGGTATCACCTCTTATTCCTCCTCTTGTGGTCCTTGGATTTACATATATACACTTGCTTGTTATGGTTATTGGATTAGAGTAGATGTTTGGGAGCTTGGTGATGAAACTCTTTCTTCATGTGTTAACTTAACAGTATGATCTAACAATGTATATTTTCTGTATATATCTCTCCTAGATATATATATTCCGTATACATATATAACTATGTAATGGTTTTATATAGATCAATGGCTTATATATGTACATAAGTAGCTTCATGTATGTATCTATATACAAATGGTATACTCTTTCATTCATGTACATATCTATACTTTCCAAATATATATACATACTCTTTCACATATATACACATATATACGTACTTTTCATATATATATATATATATATATATATATATATATATATATATATATATATATATATATATATATATATATATATATATATATATATATATATATATATATATATATGTACTTTTCAAATATATACATATTCTACATATTCTTTCATACAAATACTCTTTCACATAAATACTCCTTCTTTCATTATATACTTTTCATTATATATTTTTTAAATATATACATATTCTTTCATACAAATACTCTTTCACATAAAAACTCCTTGTTTCATTATATACTTTTCATATATATATATATATATATATAAATATATATATATATATATATATATATATATATATATATATATATATCCCTCCCTCGGGTTCCACGCCCTCCTCGTGCAGAGCACCCCCTCGGGGGCAGCGCACCCCTCGGGTGGCGCACTCGCCACCTCCCCTTGGGCCCCGCGCCCCACCCTCCACTTTTTCGAATTTTGAATTTCTAACCCCCCGCGTTTGACTTCGGAGCTTCTGTCTCCGAAAAAAAAAGAAATCAATTAATATATATTTATAT
>JANAVB010021799.1:6562595-6752595 GCA_029216955.1 Iris pallida
CCGCATGAAGAAAGTTTATGCAGCCAGATCATCCAGCCGTATGAAGAAAACTCATGCGGCTGAGGCTCACAGCCGCATGAAGAAAACCTATGCGGCTATGTCTGCCAGCCGCATGAAGACTACTGATGACAGCCGCATGACGCCTACTCCACGCGGCTCTGTCTTCGACCGCCTCTCTTATGGTCCTGATCTCTTGTGCTCCCAAGAAGACATGTCTGACTCTCTCCAGGATCACTTAGACTCTTCCTACTATGTGCCCTTATGTACTAAAGCGAAGAAGTCTAAGGCAGCGCGAGCCTGGCGATTCGGTCCGCTGATCTGATCTCTGACCATCCGAGCGTCCCGCATACTATTACGCAGGCCTCGGATGGGAAATTGTACAGAACCACTCGAGTCCAGCCCCCGGCGACAGACGGACAGAGAGGTTCGCAAAAGTCTCCCAAAATCCCGGGAGCAAACATGGTCGATCCAGACCCATCTGACTTGCGTGAGGCCATCCTCCACAAACGCAAAAAAAGAGAAGACGCATCGGGGTGCAAAGAGTCCTCCCACGGACGCCACTGCACCCAAGTCATCGTCAACTGCTGCTGCAATAACGCGACGGTACGAGAATACCGGCAGTCCGTCTTTCAAAGACTGCAACAGCCGTCTTCAGAAGACGAGGCACTTTCCGTCGTCTCCTGCAACTCTGCTCAGAAAGTCCCCGCTGATGAAAGAAGGAAGAAGACAAATGTTCCCAGCCCGAAGATTTCAACCACTTCGACTAAAAGACTGTCGTCTAAGCGGGTGCCCACCACCGGAGTTTTCCAAGGTACTCGTTCTAAGACGAAATCTGCTACAGTAGAAGATTCGTCGTCCACAACACAGGAGGTTGCTGTGACTGGGGGTAGCACTCCTCCGAACCTCCATAACAATTCGATGTTACAAAAAGACGAGTCAGGGGAGGCAACTCTCCCATCAGATACAGCAAACCCCGACGTCCCCGAGGACGTCCACAACTCCCAAGACGAGGCAAACTCGGAGACTGGGGGTACTGTTCCTTCCGAGTCTGAACCAGAAGAGAACATACCCACATACCCCGATGACTTCTCACTACAAGGGTATGATTCGGAGGGCGCTTCCTCCACCGCTCCGTCCATCTCTCCTCATGTAAAGACGGTGTTCATGACGGACAGCAGCCAAGGTGGCTCCAGTGATCGCCAACGCATCGACACCCTCGAAGCCATACTGCTTGCCTTGGTCAAGTCTGTGGACGAGATCAAAGCGGCCCTTCCAACTCTGTAAGGAGGGACGCCTGGCCAAACAAGCGCGGGTCCCGCGATCAATGCGGACTCGAATTCAGCGGCACCGAATCCAGGAAACAATCCTCCTGAAGTAACGGCCCCCACCGCTGTGGATGAGGCCTGAGAAGCGAGAAGAGAGGTCCAGGAGATCCGAGCCATGTTTCATGCTCGAGAAAACTCTCAAGACCTCAGAATACAGTAACCATACCCTGCTGTCTGGAGGGATGTTCCATTTCCACCGAGATATAAGCCGTTCAATATCAATCCTTATGATGGCAAGACCTCCGCAAGTCGGTACATCACTTACTTCGAGGTCACCACCGACTATATGTCCAATGATGATGCCATCCTCACACGATTATTCCTCGGGGCATTGGAAGGGGTCGCCTTCGACTGGTATCGCAACCTGCCAGACAACTGCATCCACTCCTTCGCCAGCTTCAAGCGCATGTTCTTGGAGAGATTCTACGAAGTAGGGCAGGACATCACAATGTCCACCCTCATGAACGTCGTCCAAGGGGAGAAAGAGCTGACAAGGAACTATATTGAGCGGTTCCGCCAAACCGCAATAAAGTTGCCATCTGGAAATCCGAATTTCTCTTTGATTGAAATTTGCCAAAAGAGATTGCTCCCAACAATCAGTCTCTGGATGGGCGAAAGTCAATTCAAGGACTGGAAGACGTTCATCATTAGTGCCACAAGCGCCGAAGAACGATTGAAGAAGGCTCGCCAATTGGGATTGCACATCTCGGACGGAGAGAACAAGGGCAAGCGTCCTAACACCAACAACGACAATGGGGGTAGTCCCTCCAACAATCGGGACATCAGGGGTAAGCAGGCTATGGTGGCCGACACAGCACAGAAACCTGAGCCAAAGCTGGCAGACAAACAATGGCCGCAAATCACCTACTCCTTCGAAGACGGTCACGTCAAGCCCATCTTGGACATGCTCATACAAGGAGACAGGATTCAGCTTCCTCCACCAAGACGGAAATCGCAGCCGGCAGAGATGGAGAACCCAAAGTACTGCCATTACCACCGCTACGTCAACCATACTACACACGACTGTTACCAGCTAAAACGGTATATCCAAAACCTCATCGATTCGAACGCTCTGGCCATCGATTTCGAAGAGGTAATCATGGCAGCCAACATGGTATCGGTACAATTCGGCAGCTTCCCTCCGATGAAAACTCAAGACGGTGTGGTCCCCATCCCTCTGGCGACAATGGAGATTGCTAATCTTCCACCTCCCCTAGATCAGGCTGCTGGTCTAGTACCTCTCACCACATCACAAAGGGAGGTCATGTGGGTCCATCCAGACTTAGTATCTGAAGTGACTCAGCCCACACCACCATCTATTGGCAAGAAGAAGAGTAGAAAAGTCAGGTCCTGTCGCACCATCTCGGCAGATATCGAAGAAGCTACAGCCGTCGTCACTCGGTCTAGGGCACAATCCCAACCTGTAGCTGACAACTCGGCTGAAGATCATCAGCCCGCTACAACCGACGCTCCGGGACCGGCTCAGCCTCCGACGACCGACAAGCCTAGGCCGAAGGAGACTCGCTTTGACAAATCCCTCCGAAAAGAGGCACCGCAGGGGCTGGAGAAGCCATACAACTTCGACATCTTGGCACAATTGGCCAACACACCGGCCAAGTTGTCATTATACGAGCGTTTGAGACTCTCAAAGGATGTTCGTGCGGCTTTGAGCGATGCACTCCAAAATGTCGACGCGTACCTGGCTCAGGTCAACCTCACGGGAGAGAACCCGTCTGCAGATCTCCAAGACAGCGCTTGCACAGGAGCGATGCCCAACATTGTCTTCACTCCGCAGGACATGCTCATCAAAACCAACCTGTATGATCGCCTGCTATACTACATTGGATACATCGGCGACGAAAAGGTGGATCAGATGCACACTGATCCTGGCTCTTCCATAAGCATTATCCTGAAGGGTCTGTTACATCATCTCCGTATCCCAATGCATCGCCTGACGCCTACAAGCACCACCATCAGCGGTTTCAATTCAGACAGGAGCTACCCAATTGGGAAGATTCGTCTGAAGTTTCAGATTGGCGATCTTCCATCAGAAGTCACCTGCTACATCATAGATGCAGACACTTCTTACAACATCCTCTTGGGGTGCCCGTGGATACACGATTATATGATCGTGCCTTCCACGCTGCACTAGTGCTTCAAATATGTCGACAAACACGGCTTTGTGAGGATGGAATTTGCCGACATCGATCCCTTCAAAGGGGTCGAATCCTATTACTCAGACTCCTGCTTATACGAAAAGTCGAAGAGGCAACTTGATGAAGGAGATGTGCAAGCTCGTACCGAGACAGCCACAGGATCAGAAGAACCTCTGACGATCTACCTCAAAGCTCGCAAACCTGGCAAGTCCGTACCCCTTACAGCCACTCTGCGTAAGGACGCAATCAGCCTATCGGCACAAGAAGAGCAGATGATAATCCGGCTGCCAAGGTTTGGCCAAGTGCCAATACCCACAACGGAGCCACTGACAATCAGGCTGCCGAGAGTCGGCCAGCCGCAAACAGAGAAGCTCAATCCCTCCGACAAGCCAATGACGATACGCCTTCCCAAGAAGGGTCGTCACCCCGATGCAAGGCCTGGAACTTCTAGCGAACCAACCACTCCCCGCCCAGCATCGAGCACCAGACTGGGGGTCGCTAGTCTGCCGACAACTCCACGCTCTGCTCTACCAGCTGAACCTCTGACAATCAAGCTGCCCAGGTCGTCCTCCCAGTCTTCGTTTACACAGGGGGTAGCCGAAGAGGAACCAGAGCTAGCCAAGTATGTGGCTGTCCACACTGATGTTCCCTCCGCAGATGATGTAATCCCCCTAGAAAGGATACCTTACTTCATCAATAAAGGGTTATTCTTGAACTACCTCGAGCTTAATAAGCTTTGTACAATGTATGCTATGGAACACGGTATAGGCACTCACCTACACTCACAGGTGACAAATGTGTACACCGTAATCCAGCTTTCTCCAGTGGAAGACGCTTATCGCATAATCGAAGGAGGGGACCATCAAATCATCTTCGGCCGGAAGGACGATCCGTATCCCTTCACCATAGAAGAAGTCGACCTTGAATTAGATGCCGGAAGACTGCCTCTGTATCTTTATAGCCCTCAATCCAAATATCTCATACAGAAACAGGGGTATGACCTGGAGACGACGCCAGGCTTGAACTACGGTACTGGACGACGATTACCTTTGAAGCCACCGGTCCCGGCTGGCAAACCACGGGACTACTATTGCAAAACTTGATGTGGATTAGGGTATGTAACGCCCACGATGACCCCTGAGAGTTCAGATGAAGAATGTGACTGGCAGTCACATTCAACCGGGTCACCAACTTCTGACTCGGATACCAGCATTGGAGACATATTCAGACAAGTCCTGTCAGTCAACATGGCATTCGTCGATGCTTATGAAGAAGACGAAGACATCCCTGAAATCCTCGAACTAGAGCCGTGGGCCCAACAGCTGGATACACAATGGGAAAAGCGGTTCGAACAGAGAGAACCTCCTACTGAAGATGAGGTTATACAGGTCGACCTCGGCTGCGAATCTTCTCCAAAACCAATCTTCGTCAGTAAAAGCCTAACAGACGAAGAGCGAGAATCGCTGCTGGAACTTGTCAAAGAATACATTGATGTATTCGCCTGGAGCTACGAAGACATGCCGGGATTAAATCTCGATATTTCTCTTCACAAACTCAACATTCGGCCAGATGCAAAGCCAGTCAAGCAACAACAGCGATGCTTCCGCCCGGGCATCATGGATGCGATCGAAGCCGAAGTCAACAAACTGATAGCCAGCGGCTTCATTCGTGAGGAACAACATCCTGACTGGGTCGCCAACATAGTACCCGTTCTCAAGAAGAATGGGAAGATTCGAATCTGCATCGACTTCCGCAATCTGAACGAGACATGCCGGAAAGATGAATTCCTTCTCCCTATCACAGACATCATGATTGATAACACTTGCGGCTTCGAACGTATGTCATTCATGGATGGCTTTTCAGGGTACAACCAAATCAAGATGTCTCCTGACGACGAAAAGCATACATCATTCCGAACACCGATTGGCACATACTGTTACACAGTAATACCTTTCGGTCTGAAGAATGCCGGTGCCACATATCAAAGAGCCATTAGTATCATCTTCAGAGACCACTTACGCAAGACGGTGGAGTGTTATGTTGATGACAACGTCGTCAAGAGTCGCTGTAAGGGAGACCACCTGCAGGATCTGAGGACGGTATTCGACCTGATGCGAGCACATAATTTGAAAATAAACCCCACAAAATCCTTCCTAGGCGTATCCAGCAGAAAGTTCTTGGGCTTCATCATCACCGCCCAGGGTATCTATGTAGACCCTGAGAAGATAAAGGCAATTATGGAGATGGGTCCCCCGAGAAACCTCCGCGAACTCAGAGGCCTTAAAGGAAAGCTAGCTTACATCAGGAGGTTCATTTCTAACCTCTCCGGGCGATGTCAACCATTCACCCATCTCATGAAGAAAGGCATCTCATTCGTATGGGACGAAGAATGTCAGCGGGCCTTCGATAGCATCAAAGAATATTTGTCGAACCCTCCAGTCCTGGTGGCCCCGGTTGCCGGAAAACCATTCCTGCCCTACGTACGAGCAATAGAACATTCCCTCAGGGCTCTGCTGGCACAAAACAACGTTGCAGGCCATGAGCAAGCCATATATTACCTCAGTCGAATGATGATTGGGCCAGAGCACCGATACACCGCTGTGGAGAAGGAATGCCTTGTCCTTGTGTTCGCCATTCAGAAGACGCGACACTATGTCACGGGACAAACGATACATGTGATCTCACGAGTCAACCCTCTCAGGGTCCTCATGACTAAACCAGGGGCACTCAGCTCTCGCCTCGCTACATAGGCAATATTGCTGTCCCTTTATCATATGATCTTCGTCCCGTAAAAGACTGTCAAAGGTCAAGCCCTGGCAGACTTTTTGGCAGCCCACCCAGGCTCGGAGTCGTCCAGAATATATGAGGAAATCCTAGATGAGGTCGTCGATTCGCATGCAACCTCTCACGATGATATATGGCGAATGTTCTTCGACGACGCTTCGAGAACTGGACCCAAGGGCAACATCGTCGTCGGAGTTGGGGTGGTGCTGGTCTCCCCTTCCGGATTAGTTATTAATCGTGCTTACTCTCTCACAGAACCCTGCTCTAACAATGTGGCCGAGTACAACGCTTTGGTCATTGGCCTCCAACTTACAAGGGAGCTGGGGATAGAATATCTTGAAGCATATGGCGATTCTCAGTTAATCGTCAATCAAATCCGGGGCTCATACGAAGTCCGCCACGAAGATATGATCCCCTATCACCAAATAGTGATCGACATTATCTCGTCGTTCGAGGGGTTCTTCATCGAAAATGTTCCCAGACTCCGAAATATCGAAGCCGATGCCTTAGCGGTCTGGCCGCTTCCCTAGCAGTGCCAAATCATACTCATCAATCGGTGGACGTGATAGGCCACGAACTGGTCTGCCCCAAGAACAACGTTCAATTCACGACGAGTTATTCCGCTCAGACGATCGACGATGTCCCAGACTGGAGACAACCATTCATTGACTTCGTCGTCTACGATATCCTCCCTGAGAACCCAAAGGAAGCCACCTCCATCAGACGGCGTTCTCTCAGATTCTTTTACGATACAGAGACGAAAATGCTGTATCGGCGATCCTATGATGGATTATTGCTTCGGTGTCTGTCAAACGCAGAAGCCAAAGAAGCCGTACGAGAAGCTCATGACGGTGTTTGCGGGGCCCATCAGCCTGGCCCTAAATTGCAAGACCGTCTTCGCCGAATGGGCTACTACTGGCCTACGATGGTAGCAGATGCGATAGACTATGCTAGAAAGTGCAAAGCCTGCCAAGTCTACGCGAACTTCATCCACCAACCATCCGAATTTCTACATCCAACAGTGGCGTCCTGGTCGTTCGAAGCATGGGAAATGGATATCATCGGTCCGACTACTCCACCTTCCTCCCGAGGACATCGCTTCATACTCGCAATCACAGATTACTTCTCCAAATAGGCGAAAGCTGTCCCGCTTTCAGAAGTAAAGACTTCAAACGTGATAAGCTTCCTTAAGCATCACGTCATCTATCGTTTTGGACTGCCCCGGAGGATCATCCACGATAATGGTCCGCAGTTTGCAAGCCACGCTTTCTATCGGTTCTGCGACAAGCACCGTATCCAGAATATTGCTTCGACGCCATACAATCCAGCAGCGAATGGGTTAGCAGAAGCATTCAACAAAACCATCATCAAGTTACTCAAGAAGTTTGTGTCGTCCAATAAACGCGACTGGAACGAGAAGCTTGGTGAATGCTTATGGACGTACCGTACCACAGTCCGAACGGCCACAGAGAACACACCATTCTCCCTGGTGTACGGGAGTGAGGCAGTTCTCCCGTTGGAGACTCAAATACCCTCACTCCGCGTCGCCCTCACTTATCAATTGACGACGGAAGATAACTACCGACGCCGATTACAAGAGTTAGAGACCTTAGATGAAAAGCACCTCCTGGCTCAGCAAAGGATCGAGCTATACCAAGCACGTATCTCTGGAGCCTTCAACAAGAAGGTTAAAATCAGAACATTCCAAGTGGGCGATCTTGTTCTGGCAGTCCGGAGGTCGATGGTCATGACTCACAAGACCACCGGCAAGTTCCAGCCAAAATAGGAAGGCCCTTTTATTATCGAGGCTGTATTCTCCAACGGTGCTTATCGCCTCGCAAAACAAAATGGAGACTTGCTCATGTTGTCCGTCAACGACAAGTTCCTGAAGAAATATTATGTGTAAACGACATTTTCCAGATCATTGAGTCATGTACCCGCTGGTGCCGCTGAACTCACTTTTATAGTCATGTACCCGCTGGTGCCGCTGAACTCACATCCACAACATTCCAGATTATCGAGTCATGTACCCGCTGGTGTCGCTGAACTCATACCTCTAAATTCCAAAATTATCGAGTCATGTACCCGCTGGTGCCCCTGAACTCAAATTTCGGTCACTCTTTCAGATAGTAAGTCATGTATGATCATACCTATGAACTTTCTTCCTGAAAGAGATCCTCCCTCATGATCCACTACCCGCACTCCCAGTGCACAAAAAGGGTAATCAATCCACAAATTTTTAAAACGGCCATGTCCTCATTACCTCTGAGTCGTTTCACTTCCGCAAAAAACAAATCACCCCCTTACATAGAACTTCCATGTCCTCATTACCTCTGAGTCATTCCATGTACCCTCCTTCATTGAGCCCACTCCTGTCATGTCCTCATTACCTCTGAATGGGAAGGCTCCGTCGAAGAAACCTTCATGCTTGCCATGTCCTTATTACCTCTGAGTAAGTATGATGGTTCCCTTTTGACTTATTATCTGTACCCACAACCGGGGTACGCCAAGGATAATAGGTCCACAAATATTCTCCGCTGAGTCCGCCCATGCCATGTCTTCATTACCTCTGAGCAGGAAGACTTCACGGTTAAACCTCCGTACTTACCATGTCCTCATTACCTCCGAGTAAGTATGTTGGTCCTTTCTCGTCTTATTATCCGAACCCTGAACCAGGGTACGCCAAGGGTAATAGGCCCACAAATGTCCTCTGTTGACCAAATATCTTCCGTTGAGTCCACTCCTACCATGTCCTCATTACCTCTGAGTAGGAAGACTCTACCTTTAAAACCTTCATACTTGCCATGTCCTCATTACCTCTGAGTAAGTGTATTGGTTCCTCTCCATCCTATTATCCGTATCCTAAGTCGGGGTACGCCAAGGATAATAGGCCCACAAATGTCCTTTTCTAAGACCCTTAGTACAAGCCCACTATTCCTCATCATGCCCCGGGAGCCCAGCTGCTCCATGGCATTCTATCTCCCGATACTGGGAACGTCCACAACAACACTGCCGTGGAATTATTCTAGGTATCCACATCAAACCTGTTATCCGTACCTAAAACCAAGGTATGCCAGGGGTAACAGGTCCACAAACAAGTTCCTCATGCGGGGTAAACATCACCACAATACCACAGGTACAATAAGCAATGCAAATAAAGGGTAGAAAGGAAAGTACTCTTTATTTGAAGGACGAAAAAAGCATTACATGTTTTGGGACCACGTCCCTCTCAAAGAAAGAAAAAAAAAGAAAAAAAAGAAAACAGAAACGAAAGAAGAAAAGGCCGACTATAGCTCGACATTACACAACTCTAAGAGGCGGTTTTTCACCAAGACAGTACCCCCCTCAAGCCTCTGTCTAGTTCGGCACTCAGCCTCCTGAGACAACCATTCCCCATTATCCAGGTCCGTGAGTGCCCGACAGTCGTCATCTAACTTCTTCAAAGCCACTTCCAAGTCAGCTGAAGCTTTATTGACATTATCAGCTTCCTGGATAATCAGCCCTCTATCGATCCGGGCAGCCTCGAGCTCAGACTCAAAGAAAGTTAACTTCCTCTGAAGCTCAAGGATCTGCTCCCGCGTGTCAGCAATCCCGCGAGAGGCAGTTGCTTCCCGAGCCGTAACGTCTTCACTCTCATGGCTCAATTGATCATATAGATCAGACAAAGTGCGAAGATCCTTCAGTATGGCTGGTCTAGTTTTATCCTGAGCTGCCTTTGCCTTCTCTATAGCAGCAATGAGGGAGCCGCGCTCCTGATCAATAGCAGCAGACAGATCAACCTGTCGCAATATCTGAAGCTGGGCCACCAGTTGATCAGTCTCTAGTAACTTCGATTCCAGAAGTGCAGTCGCCCCTGCCCCACCAGGAAGGGCCTTAAGGATATCGATTTGACCTTGGGCGCATTGCCGGGCCAAGACGAAAGAGGTCCCTCTGTCCACAGTAGCTTCTATCCCCCTTTTCAAGTGACGATAAAAGCTGTCGACCAGGTCCTGTAACGATTCGTCCAGGACTTCTGTAGAAGACGGCGTCAGAGGGAGCGTGGCCGGCAGCATCGAAGGAGTGGTGCTAGAACTGGCCACAGGAGGGCGACTTTCGAATAGAACGATGCACGGATAGCGGCCAACTTTTCCTCTGCCACTCGAAGAGCCTGGACGCTTGGCAAGGCGGAGAGGTCGACTCTCTGGGCCGCCCGAGCATAGGAAGACACGAGGACCATTGTCCCCTGCCCTGATTGTCCCATCACTGGACTTGCCGAACTCGAGCCCGCAAGAGAACCATCAAGACGAGCCGGAGGGGGAGGAAGTACGCCCCTCTCCGCCAGTGCCCCTTCGACAGAGCCCATCTCAACAAAGTCCATCCTCGGCACTGGAGAGGCAGGACCTACATGTCCATGACAATGATCAATCTACGTGACCCGAAGGATGTGATCATAGAGCAGATAGGCCTCCTCGCAAGTTAAGATTCGGCTTATCTTACCGGGAGAGGAGCATCAAGGCTGCAGCTCGTTCGCGGCTAGGAGGGTCTCCTCACCCACGATCTCCAGATTAAATTTGGCCAGCTCCTCTGACCCAGCCACCTCAGAGGGAGAGGCAACTCGATCAGCATAATCTGGATGAAATTCAGTAATTTTAGGGGCAGGCTCACCGGAGCCCCCGTCATCCCGAGTCACGACCTCTGTAACTCGAGAGTCCTCTTCTTCTGACGCCTACAAGAGGGAAAGAAGATGATTAAAATCAAATCTAGAAGAAAGGGAGGACCGGTAGTAACTTATTTACCTCTGATGCGGGGTCGATTTCTTCGCCTCTTTCCTTGATAGTCAGCCCGCGGTGTCTGGTCGCAGCCAGTTTCCGAGAGCGAGGAATGCCGCCAACAGGAGAAAGTTACCTGCCACGCTTCCGTGCAGGGCCAGGTACAATGGACGACTGATCAACCACCATCTCATCTGGTAAAACAGGTGGCTGATCTGCCCCTACATCAGCCACCAGAAATAAAGGGTCATCTCCATCAGGCTCGTTGCCTTTGTCATCTGCAGTGTCGGAGTCCGAATCCGGTACCTCGACTCTGTTCTTCCTCTTCCTTGTCTTGGCCCCCTGGAAACCCTTATCCAGACCGGTACCAACGATGAAACTGGTACCTGGGTTAAAACCGACAGGGGGCTTATTCGCCATGACGTGGTATAAAGTCGCCATATACAAGATATCTACTGACGCCTTGATAGCAGGAACTGAGAAAACGGTACGGGTATGGAATGTGTCATAGTAATGCCAGGCCCGGACCCCGTCAAGAAGGCTACCTTCAAAGCCCAGACAAGAACTGGGGCTGTCTAGAAAAAGCTGACTATATCCAAATTGTCGGGTGAACCTGCTCGGCAAATAAGGCTCCAGAAAGACAGTGTTACAGTTGCGATACACCAGATGAGAGGGTCGGACATTTCGCAGCCACAGAAGCATCTGGCCGTCCAGAAGTTGAGGGGGACCAATACCGTCAAGATGGACAGCCGCTATTTCCTCATCAGTAAAATGAGGAACAGATACGAAAATGGTGTACATGTCTGCCCTCGCCGATGCCATCCGGCAAGCACGCATGGTCTCAAATTCCCAAGACTCATTACGATAGCGGAAGATAAAAGCGTCGTCATCGGTTATGCCGTCTCCAGAGCCCGGTCTCATCAAAGACGGGTAATGCATCAACAGCTACCCCATCAAATAATGATAGGACAACTCGTTCCGTTCAAAATCTTTCGTCACATCACGAACAAGGACCTTAGATGTGAAAGCACGAAGGCCACAGTGTATACTGCACACCATGGCCGGGAGGAGAGCTAGCCGGACCCGCAAAACTAACTTCACAGCCGACAGAATAAAATTGCGACTGATCCTCTCGATGGAACCTGCTCCACCCGAGACTACACAGTTTCGCAGCCATATCATTAAGAATCCCGCCAGGAGCGCTTTCTCCGACAACTCGTGGGTGTCCTGATAAAAATAACCGAAAGAGTCGGTCTGACTCCCGAACCTGTCACTAGAGGTGGCCACCCTCTTAGCTGACAACATTAAGGCTTTCACTGCCTCTCGGGACTGAGGACGGTGGGGAGTAACTTGACCTGAGGCGTCCGTCGTGAAGAGATAGTGCACCCAGTCCTTGGTATGAGGGGCATTCCTTTACGAGCTGTTCTCCTTTTTGGCTATTTGATGACATGTGCTATAATGGCATAATATCTCTTGATAAAGAGCCACGAAGCCTGGATACCGCCTTTCCAAATCTTCGAACTCCTCATTCGTGGGAGTATACGCCTCAAAAGCTTCGTCCCCTCAAGGAAGCTTGGAGATCGCATGCATTTCGTGGAGCGCAAGCCCCATTTCCCCTACGGGCGTATAGAAGGTCCCCGTGCGGCGATTATATATCTCCAGCAGTGTAAAACCCCTATTTTTATTATTTATTTTTATTATTGTAATAGACTTCAAATTTAATTTATGTAATTTATAATTTTTATTATTTATTTCATTAGAAATGACCTTAGCCATTGTTGAATTTTGGAACACAAGGCGACCATGAATTTTGGCACAAAAGATGTAGCAGTGTGCTTTGACCAGTATATTATCCATGTCGTGGGAGGCCTAGCCATAGTTCAGTCCGAACTAGAAAAACCAGGCCGAGTTGTGAAATAACGCATTTAAAATATTTTATTTAGATATTATTTTATATATTGATTTTTAGATGATCCGGGTTGTCCAAACCAGTCCGAATTGGGCCCGAACCAATTTTTGCCCATGTAAGCAGGTAGTGTCACGCCCCAGAACCAGAATACTGGAGAGCGGGGGCAGACATAGCCAGCTACGTATATTGAAATAGAATACATCTCAACTATACGGTCACGGCTGTCTAGATATGAGGGTTTACTACAAGCCAATAGTCTCTTAAGGTCAAGCCTATGGTCTCAATCTCAAGCAAGTAATATAATTACAAGATGTATGATCATTAAATATACAATAAAAGGCGTCCCAAATATTACATATCAGCTGATCATGAAGCTAGTCGTACAAAATGTTAGGACTAGCAAGAGTTTAAGTCATACATGATTAACCCTAGGATTTGTCAATCATGTTTACAGCCCGTAGGCAGACAGTAAGTAAAAGTGCATCGAGCTAACAGGTGCTCGTCGGCTAAACGCCTCAAAAGAATAAATTTACAATAGAGTGAGCGAAACAAAATAGAAAAAAACCCACTCGTAGCCCGGGTTCCTTCTAGTCGCCACCATTGGGCTGGAAGCTCGGTAGATCCTCGGGAGCTGCTCCGAAATCTGGCCACACAAAACCAGCTGGGTCAACCCCAGAAAGAGCAAGTGCCACAAGGGGGCCACGAAATAAGAACAAAAGCCAGCAATCAGCACAGAAAATCTAATATTAAAACTAAAATTACGAAAACATGTCAGGATGATATACGACGAGATAACCATAGAACTATTCCGATAGCCAGGTTACAACCCGTAAACCAAACAAGGACCGGGGTTGTAACCCTTCATCTGAACAGAGCTTGGTTTCCCACCATTTATCGGCAAGATAATAAAGTAAGCAATCAAGACAGGAAATAAATCTGGTACTGGATCAAGACATGGCCAGACTGGTCATACCTCATTCAATCAATCACGGCCAAGCAGATCCTACGGCTTACTACTTTAACTAACTAGGGTTATCACAGGCCTAATTACTAACAAGATGCCATAAGCCCTGCAGACCATCCAGGCTACCCAGGACGAAAGATTAGGATTGAATTCAGGTGGGTACATCGCCCGAGAGACAAATGTACCCTTAGGTGACTTAGAGGGTGCAACACTCGACGGTGCACTGGAAATGTGCCCTACTCGACGGCAGGCTACAGATCCCAAGAGCGCCCAGGTAACGGGATTGCCTGTAGCTGTGTCATCTCTTCATGACTACTGTGTTATTCTAGTTATTAACCTTAATCCATTTTAGTAGGGGCTCCTGACCGTGGTACTCAGGAGTCCCATCCTAGACATGATGCAAGACAGGACAAGTGGATTAACAAGCAAGCAAGAAAGAACCACCCACGGTGTCAAGACAGGTCAAGTTAAGTTATCAAGTCATGTCAAGTCAGGAATGCGCCGCCACGGGCTACTATCAAGTCATGTTGGTCATGTCAGGAGTGCACCACTACGGGTCACTGTCGTGTTATGCTAGTTCCTTGCCATACCAAGCCATGTACAATAGTCATTCCAAACATATTAAGCAAAATCAAGTTCATGACAAAAGGCGTAAAATATCTAATAAAATATCAATATACAGGACAATAGAAAAGCCAAGCTTAAAGAAATAAGACCAAAACTCTAAGAGCTAATGGGTTAAGCAAGGGGGTCAGGAAAGCAGCGTACGAAAAGTCACGCATGCTACAGGAGCAGTGTACGTGAAAGTCACGCACGCTCAAGGGAGCAGTGTGTGAAAGTCACGCACGCTACAGGGAGCAGTGTGTGAAAGTCACGCACGCTCAAGGGAGCAGTGTGTGAAAGTCACGCACGCTACAGGGAGCAGTGTATGAAAAGTCACGCACGCTCAAGGGAGCAGTGTGCGTGAAAAGTCACGCATGCTCAAGGGAGCAGTGTGTGAAAAGTCACGCACGCTCAAGGAGACACGCTTCCAACAGGAAGCGTACTCAAGCCTGCGTACGCAGCGCTAAAGAGCGCGCGTAGCTCAGTATGCGTAAGCTAAACAGCTATGCACACTGCTCACTGTCTTCTCCAAACAGCAAGAAAACCAATGAAGAACCCAAAGCTTCACAAGTTCATAACTTGGCCATCCGAACTCCAAATCCGGATTTCCAAAGTTCCAACTTGGGTGAAACTGAAAGTTCTTCCACATGGAAACATCAAAACTCACAGAAAACCATCATAAATAGCTCAAACCATGCAAAATCCAAAAATAGGAAAAACTTAGATCTACGATAATGGGGGCTCCAAATCACAAAAACTCAAGTTCTAATGTTTGTCTCCATGTCCTAAACTAGCAAATGGACAAAGAAAATATGGTTCTCACGAAGTGGCAAGATGCACTTGCCTAGGGTTAGGAGAGTTGTGGAGGAAGGAGAAGAAGAAGAAGAAGAAGAAGAAAATTAATGGTGTTTATGAGGAGAGAGAGTGGTAGGTGGGGATATAAAGAGGGGAGTTGTGGTGGGGATGAGGGTGTAGCATAGGGCTAGGGTGATCCAATGCACAAAAACTGAACCAAACCGAACCAATAAAACCGAGCCAATACCAAACCCAAATACGAGAAATACCGAAATCCCACAAGCTGAGAAAAATAAAAATACATGCCAAAATCTAAATACGAGTATAAATACGAAATACTAGAAATACGGGAAATGAGGGTGACAACTCTACCCACCTTAAAAGAATTCCGTCCTCGAAATTTAATCAAGGAGCTAGAGATTGCCACGACAAGCTACACTAAGCACAGGCAAGTTACACTAAGAAGTTCAATCATACAATCATACAATGCAAGCAAGGAAGGGAAAAAGTAAGGCATAAGAAGGACATTATACCTCACGAGTCAAACAGGTAGGGATATCGCGATCGTATGTCGTCCTCACGCTTCCACGTTGACTCACCTAGAGAGTGATGACCCCAAGCAACACGGACCAATTTAATAGTCTTGTTCTTGAGTATCTTTTCCCTCCGGTCCAAAATAGACACGGGCCTCTCCTCATACGAAAGGTTGGTACCAACAACCAATTCCGAATGGTCTAGGATGTGGCTCGGGTCCGGAATATACCGTCGTAATTGGGACACATAAAATACATCGTGTACCTCACTTAGCGACGGCGGAAGAGCGAGACGATAGGATACATCTCCTACTCGCTCTAGAATATCGAACGGCCCTATATACCTAGGACTAAGATTTCCCCGCACGCCAAAGCGAATGACGCCGTGGTTAGGCGAGATCCTAAGGAATACATGGTCGCCGACAGCAAATTCTAAGGGACGCCGATGAGCATCGGTCCAATGACGCTGGCGGTCCTGGGCAACTCGGAGGTGATCTCTGACCTTCCTGACAACTTCAACCATCTGGGAAATCAATTCGGGACCAAGCATCTGCCTCTCCCCGACATCGTCCCATGCTAGCGGGGATCTGCACTTCCTGCCATAGAGAGCCTCGAAGGGTGCCATCTGGATACTGGCCTGATAACTGTTGTTGTACGAGAATTCCACCAGGTGCAGATGATTCTCCCATGAACCACCGAAGTCAAGGGTACAGGATCTCAACATATCTTCAAGAGTCTGGATTGTACGCTCTGATTGACCATCCGTCTGTGGGTGATAAGCTGAGCTGAATTGAAGACGAGTCCCCAAACTCTTCTGCAAGCTACGCCAAAAGTGTGATGTGAATCTTGAATCCCTGTCCGAGGTGATGCTGACTGGCACACCGTGAAGCCTGACGATCTGCCTGAGATACATCTCTGCTAGCTGCGCCGTCGACTGTCCAACTCTAAATGGGAGAAAGTGTGCCACCTTGGTAAGCCTGTCCATAATTATCCAAATAGCATCTCTGCCGGCCGGAGATCTGGGCAATCCGGTCACGAAATCCATGGTTATATGTTCCCATTTCCATTCTGGGATCGATAAGGGTTGAAGAAGTCCAGCGGGCCTCTGATGTTCAGCTTTAACCTGTTGGCAAACCAAACACCGAGAGACAAACCGGGCTATCTCCCTCTTCATGCCATTCTACCAAAAATGCTGACGAATATCACGGTACATCTTCGTACCACCCGGATGAATAGAATACTGCGAACTGTGGGCTTCTGCCATGACTTCCTGTCTGATATCTCCACTGGGTACACAAAGACGAGTGCCGTGCCGAAGCGTACTGTCTTCATGGATACATAACTCTGGCCTTCTTCCTGCTTCACACTCTGCTCTGAGTCGCTGGATCTTGGAATCTGCTGACTGCGCCATCCGGATCCTTTCAACTATGCTGGACTGAACCTGTAGACTGGCCATCAATGCCACACTGGTAGAAAGAACCACTTCAATTCCTATCTTCTGAAGATCTGCCAATAATTCTGGTTGCGCCGTCAGGAAATAAACTCCGGCTCTCCTGCTCAATGCATCTGCTACAACGTTGGCCTTCCCGGGATGATACTGCAAATCCACATCATAGTCCACTAGTAGCTCGAGCCATCTTCTCTGCCGCATATTAAGGTCCTTCTGGGTGAAAACATACTTCAGGCTCTTATGATCAGTAAAGATCTCCACTCTATCTCCGTACAAGTAGTGTCTCCACAACTTCAAAGCAAACACTATCGCCGCCAATTCCAAGTCGTGGGTCGGATAATTCTTTTCATGATCACGAAGTTGTCATGACGTATAAGATATTACCTTCCCATGCTGCATCAAGACACATCCCAATCCTCTGCCTGAAGCGTCACAATAAACTGTGAATCCTCCGGTCCCATCTGGAAGGGTGAGAATGGGAGCCGTTATCAAACCTCGCTTCAACTTCTCAAATGATTCCTGACACTCTGCTGTCCAAACAAATGGCACATCCTTGCGGGTCAACTGGGTCATCGGCACTGAAATCCTTGCAAAATCTGAAACGAACCGCCGGTAGTAGCCGGCCAATCCGAGGAAGCTGCGAACCTCTGCCACTGAGCTGGATACCGGCCATGACTCGATAGCCACAATCTTCTGGAGATCTACTTCCACTCCTCCTCGGGTAATGATGTGACCCAAGTACGAAATGCGATCGAGCCAGAACTCGCATTTACTAAACTTGGCGTACAACTGATGCTCCCTAAGCGTCTGAAGGACGACTCTGAGATGCTGCTCATGCTCTGCTTCACTCTTGCTGTAGACCAGGATGTCATCTAGGAACACAAAAAATTGGTCCAAGTAAGGCATGAAGATGCGATTCATGAGGTCCATGAATACTGCCAGCCCATTGGTCGCTCCAAAGGGCATAACAAGGAACTCCCAATGTCCATACCTCGATCTGAATGCTGTCTTCGGGATGTCCTGCTCTCTGACTCTGATCTGGTGGTATCCCGACCGCAAGTCGATCTTCGAAAACACTGAAGCCCCTCTGAGCTGATCAAACAAGTCATCTATCCTCGGAAGAGGGTATCTGTTCTTGATTGTCACCGAATTCAAGGTACGATAATCAACACATAGCCTGGACGTACCATCCTTCTTTTTCACAAGAAGCATCGGGGCTCCCCAAGGCGATCCACTAGTACGGATGAATCCCTTGGTCCTCAGTTCTTCAATCATCTTGTACAAAATTTCTAACTCTGAAGGCGCCATCCTGTAGACTCGCTCTGATACTGGTGCTGTCCCGGGAATCAAGTCTATAGTGAACTCAATCTTCCGTTCTGGTGGCATCCCTGGAAGCTCCTCTGGAAAGACATCTGGAAACTCTTCAACTATCCGGGGTAACTGCACTGCTGCTACTGCCATCCGCAATGCTGGAGACGATGGCTCCACTGCGCCTCTAGAAAACGAAAACTCTGGCTCGCCGGGGATACTAAAGACAACTCTGCCAATATGGCAGTCTATCCTAGCATACTGGTTCCTCAACCAATCCATGCCTAGGACTACATCATAGTCTGCCATAGGAAACTCTATGAATCTAGCGGGGAACTCCCTACCGCTAACTACGATCCGACACGAGGAAAACACTCGATCTACTCCCACAAGACCATTACCAGTAAGTATATTGAGCCTCACTGATAATGACTCGGGCTCCAATCCTATCCGTGTCATGAATCGTGCAGACATGAATGAATGCGATGCACCAGAATCAAACAATACCGAAGCTGGAAAGGAGTTGACGAGAATAGTACCTGCCACAACCTCACCTGGTGCAACTTCTTCTTCCATCGCCATCATCATGGCCTGACCTTGTCCTCTGGCTGCTGGTTCCCTCTGCTGGAAATCTCTCTGCCTATTCTGGGTCTGAGCTTGGGCTTGTGCATACTGCTGGAGGTGCTGTTGCTGGAATGCCTGAGACTGAGGCGGCAAGGGCCTCGAAGACTGATACTGCTGCTGCTGAACTGGTGCTGGGGCCGGTCCTCTCACCGAAGAGCTAGAAGGGTTGGATGCTGATGAACCACCCATATTCGGGCAAGCCCCTATCCTACGATCTGCTGCTCCACAAGCCAGGTACAATCCCTGCGCCCTGCGACAATCTGCCACCACATGCCCTGGCTTCCCGCAATGAGAACATCCCATCGCGGAAGTCTGCTTCTGCTTCTGCTGCTGCGGGTACGTCGGGGTCGAATGCTGAACCGACGTTACTGAGGCCGTCCGCCTCGGAGTTCCAATGGTCAATCCCCTAGCTGCCGGGACTGGAGCTGATGATTGGTGCATCTGACTGTGGGACCGCTTCCTACTTCCGGTCCTATCTACGATCCTCTGGGAGGTATACTCATGCCTCCTAGCTGCTCTCAAGACTGCATCGAACGTCTGGTGCTCGAACTGCTCAACCGCCAACAAGATCTCCAAATGCAGTCCCTGCTGGAACCGCTGGGCCCTATCAAACTCGGTCGCCACCAAGGTGGGGGCAAACCTACTGAGCCTAGAAAACTCCGATGCATAACTGTCGACCGTTCTGCCTCCTTGCTTTAAGTTGGTAAATCTGGTCTGCAGGTCGTACCGAGCCACAGCATCAAAGTACTTCATCTGGAATCTCTCTCTAAACACTGCCCAAGCAATGGGTGCCACTAATCCCATGGCTTGCGTCGCCCACCAATTGCGAGCTAAATCCAACAACTGCAGGCGTACCACCGTCACCTTCTCATTCTCAGGTGTCCTGGCTGCTTCCAGAATCACCTCGGTATCCTGAAGCCATGCATCCGCGGCAATCGCATCCTCGGTGCCGTCGAAGAAAGGAGGGTTCAATCGCTTGAAGCTGTTTGCTGCCTGGTTCCCTGGATGTCCGCCTCGGGTCAAAGCATCTTGAACTGTTTGGTGCAGGGCGTCGCTTCGACGATCCTGGGAAGCTATCAAGGTTCTGATGAGGCCTACTAAGGTACCATCATCTGGCTCTGCGGGCTGGACGGGCCGAACTGGTGACTCTTCTCTAGTGGGTATCACTCTGGAGGCGACTCCGGAATGCTGGGCTTAATCTCCAGGTTGCTGCTGATCCGCGGGATGTGCTCCACCTCGTCGATCAGTAGGACCAGGTACAGTGCTGCTGAAGAAGACGACACAGGGAACAATAAGGAAAGGACCAGGACAGATCAATGATATAAGTACAGGAACAGGGCAAGAATCCAGGGATTCAGAAGATACGAACAGAGATCAAAGACGAGTACTGATTGAGACATCTATCTGGTAAACCCTCACATTTCTTGATTGACAAGACCTGCATGGGCCACCACTTAAACCATGTCACGCCCCAGAACCAGAATACAGGAGAGCGGGGGCAGACATAGCCAGCTACGTATATTGAAATAGAATACATCTCAACTATACGGTCACGGCTGTCTAGATATGAGGGTTTACTACAAGCCAACAGTCTCTTAAGGTCAAGCCTATTGTCTCAATCTCAAGCAAGTAATATAATTACAAGATGTATGATCATTAAATATACAATAAAAGGCGTCCCAAATATTACATATCAGCTGATCATGAAGCTAGTCGTACAAAATGTTAGGACTAGCAAGAGTTTAAGTCATACATGATTAACCCTAGGATTTGTCAATCATGTTTACAGCCCGTAGGCAGACAGTAAGTAAAAGTGCATCGAGCTAACAGGTGCTCGTCGGCTAAACGCCTCAAAAGAATAAATTTATAATAGAGTGAGCGAAACAAAATAGAAAAAAACCCACTCGTAGCCCGGGTTCCTTCTAGTCGCCACCATTGGGCTGGAAGCTCGGTAGATCCTCGGGAGCTGCTCCGAAATCTGGCCACACAAAATCAGCTGGGTCAACCCTAGAAAGAGCAAGTGCCACAAGGGGGCCACGAAATAAGAACAAAAGCCAGCAATCAGCACAGAAAATCTAATATTAAAACTAAAATTACGAAAACATGTCAGGATGATATACGACGAGATAACCATGGAACTATTCCGATAGCCAGGTTACAACCCGTAAACCAAACAAGGACCGGGGTTGTAACCCTTCATCTGAACAGAGCTTGGTTTCCCACCATTTATCGGCAAGATAATAAAGTAAGCAATCAAGACAGGAAATAAATCTGGTACTGGATCAAGACATGGCCAGACTGGTCATACCTCATTCAATCAATCACGGCCAAGCAGATCCTACGGCTTACTACTTTAACTAACTAGGGTTATCACAGGCCTAATTACTAACAAGATGCAATGAGATTGTTCCACAGCCACAAGCCCTGCAGACCATCCAGGCTACCCAGGACGAAAGATTAGGGTTGAATTCAGGTGGGTACATCGCCCGAGAGACAAATGTACCCTTAGGTGACTTAGAGGGTACAACACTCGACGGTGCGCTGGAAATGTGCCCTACTCGACGGCAGGCTACAGATCCCAAGAGCGCCCAGGTAACGGGATTGCCTGTAGCTGTGTCATCTCTTCATGACTACTGTGTTATTCTAGTTATTAACCTTAATCCATTTTAGTAGGGGCTCCTGACCGTGGTACTCAGGAGTCCCATCCTAGACCTGATGCAAGACAGGATAAGTGGATTAACAAGCAAGCAAGAAAGAACCACCCACGGTGTCAAGACAGGTCAAGTTAAGTTATCAAGTCATGTCAAGTCAGGAGTGCGCCGCCACGGGCCACTATCAAGTCATGTTGGTCATGTCAGGAGTGCACCACTACGGATCACTGTCGTGTTATGCTAGTTCCTTGCCATACCAAGCCATGTACAATAGTCATTCCAAACATATTAAGTAAAATCAAGTTCATGACAAAAGGCGTAAAATATCTAATAAAATATCAATATACAGGACAATAGAAAAGCCAAGCTTAAAGAAATAAGACCAAAACTCTAAGAGCTAATGGGTTAAGCAAGGGGGTCAGGGAAGCAGCATACGAAAAGTCACGCACGCTACAGGAGCAGTGTACGTGAAAGTCACGCACGCTCAAGGGAACAGTGTGTGAAAGTCACGCACGCTACAGGGAGCAGTGTGTGAAAGTCACGCACGCTCAAGGGAGCAGTGTGTGAAAGTCACGCACGCTACAGGGAGCAGTGTATGAAAAGTCACGCACGCTCAAGGGAGCAGTGTGCGTGAAAAGTCACGCATGCTCAAGGGAGCAGTGTGTGAAAAGTCACGCACGCTCAAGGAGACACGCTTCCAACAGGAAGCGTACTCAAGCCTGCGTACGCAGAGCTAAAGAGCGCGCGTAGCTCAGTATGCGTAAGCTAAACAGCTATGCACACTGCCCACTGTCTTCTCCAAACAGCAAGACAACCAAAGAAGAACCCAAAGCTTCACAAGTTCATAACTTGGCCATCCAAACTCCAAATCCGGATTTCCAAAGTTCCAACTTGGGTGAAACTGAAAGTTCTTCCACATGGAAACATCAAAACTCACAGAAAACCATCATAAATAGCTCAAACCATGCAAAATCCAAAAATAGAA
Source organism: Iris pallida (assembly GCA_029216955.1). Taxonomy (NCBI): domain Eukaryota; kingdom Viridiplantae; phylum Streptophyta; class Magnoliopsida; order Asparagales; family Iridaceae; genus Iris; species Iris pallida. Next base: position 6,585,431 of record JANAVB010021799.1, read on the forward strand.
AAAGCTTAGATCTACGATAATGGGGGCTCCAAATCACAAAAACTCAAGTTCTAATGTTTGTCTCCATGTCCTAAACTAGCAAATGGACAAAGAAAATATGGTTCTCACGAAGTGGCAAGATGCACTTGCCTAGGGTTAGGAGAGTTGTGGAGGAAGGAGAAGAAGAAGAAGAAGAAAATTAATGGTGTTTATGAGGAGAGAGAGTGGTAGGTGGGGATATAAAGAGGGGAGTTGTGGTGGGGATGAGGGTGTAGCATAGGGCTAAGGTGATCCAATGCACAAAAACCGAACCAAACCGAACCAATAAAATCGAGCCAATACCAAACCCAAATACGAGAAATACCGAAATCCCACAAGCTAAGAAAAATAAAAATACATGCCAAAATCTAAATACGAGTATAAATACGAAATACTGGAAATACGGGAAATGAGGGTGACAGGTAGTGTGACCAAATGTGGCCATGTAGACATATTTTATGTACTTAGAATTATTTCCTAAACTATTTTAAAATTTTATGTACAATTTCTAATTATTTAAATATTTGTACAATTATTGTATTTATTATTAAACAATATTTTACAATATTGTACATGTTCCTGGACCCGGATGAGGGTGTGTGGTAAAGTTCACACGTTGGAATAATTTTTATTATTTTATTATTACTAAATTTATTTTGTGAAAATTAAATAGACATTTTATTATTGTTGATATTATTTGATATTAATGTGATATTATTATTGTTGCCTTTTAGGGCAATTTAAATTTGTGTATATATGTAAAAATATATTTTTGATGCATCATATATATAGTTAGATAATATTAAACTTTATTTCAATTGGTGGAGATTTAATAAACATGATTATTCTATAGAGATATTATTGTTATTTTTAGTTGACGTATGGTGATTTGAATTTTATATATATGTTGATATGTTTAAAAATATTAAATAATTGGTTAGTTGACTTTTAAATGGTATTTGAATTTTAAATAGATTTTTGGTGTATTTATAGATATATACATATATATAGATATAGAGATATATATTGAGGTTTTAGTTAAGAAAAGAAAAAGAAAAAGAAAAAGAAAAAGAAAAAGAAAAAGAAAAAAATAAATAAAAAGAAGCCACCCACCCACATAAGTGGGCGCCCCCCCCCCCCCCCCCCACCCTTGAGCGCTGCTGCTACAGCACCTTATTTCCGCACCAAACCGAGCCATAGCCTTATTAGTAAATCCATTAGGATTAGGTTTTTGCCACAACTTGTAATATATATAACTCCCTCCATAGACCTCAAAACCCTAGACTCCCAAAACGAAAATTACGGCAGAACATACCCTCTTCACCTACGAGTTCGTTTCACCAGCGATGGAGTTGTGTGCGCGACGAACGGAGCATCGGAAGTCAGCCCCGCGTCATCCACGGAGCAGTTTTCCCACTCAAGGTACCCTACTTCCCTACGACGTAACTTTTTGCTCGTAACTCCGATTTCCGATCCGTAAAATGTTCTGGAAAGTAGACTTGACCCTCTTCGAGATCCCAGAGATGGATTTTGACATGGCCATCCAACTTGTTCGAAAAATCGAGACGAAGTTGGAGAAAAACCAGGTTTCTGAATATTAAAAACTGTCGTAAAATACCAACTTGTCGGCCACTTTTCTTGCTGTCCATTAAGCTTTCGTAAAAACTAATGGAAGGCAGTCAAAGACAACCTAACCGAGATTGTAACGCACCTTTTGGATTCACTTTTCATTTAGTATGTAGAAAGTTACACGTTGTTAAAGTTTTTCGAAAAACTGTAAATTCTATTTTCAAAAAGTAGAGAAACACTCCGATACGGCGTCTGTCCCGACAAACCGGGTGACGTGGTCGTGCACTATATGCATTGAAAGGCGCATATGGATGTTGTTGACGTGTGGGAACTGACGGAACTCGATTTCATTGCATGTGCACGACGAAATCAATGCGTATCCGTCGAGATACCCCGTATCGACTCTTTGCAAATTAAGTCACAACTTTGTGCACACTCATCATATCACGATGAAACTTGCGCCATTGGACTCAAAATATTTTTCTGGTCCTGTGAACCAAGTTTGGTCCGATTCTGAGATCGTTGATCGGGACGCTATTTTGGCGGGCCCACAATCCCACTCAACTGGCGATTTTGTGCACAGCCCACCGGAATCCAAAATTGGACATACCGTTAGGTTCGTCTCATCAAAACAAATCCGTAGACATGTAGTTTGATGACTTTAGAGACCGTAGGTTCTGGTGCGCATTTCGGTGCAAAGCAGGTCCAACGGCGGACATCATTTTGACCCAAAATTACGATTTTGCCCCTGTTCCAGAATTTAACTTTTGGACAGGAGTTTCCTAGGTATATCTTTTATTCCAAACTCGTTCGTGATGGTTGTTTCAGCATTCAGAGCTTCTTTTGGAGTTTGACTTTCGTGTTGACGATTCTGATTGTTGGATTTTGCTGCTTCTTGCACCACCCGCAGGCAAGATACCTTACCATTAAACTGTTTATAATCAGTCTGCATTCATTTATTATATCACTATTCTTTATTTTTGGTTCTTACAGTTTCTGATTTACTGCCTGTTCAGTGATTATTAATTTATTTTGTTATTATCCTTTGATTGTATGTGAACCTAGAGTTAAGGGACTACCGTCTGTAGTGTATTGCATATACCTTGACATAGTTATACCACGAGGATGTGTGAGATGAGTAGCATATAGAGGTTCTTGTGTGTGGACTGATCCCCCATGTGCATGCGTTAGGGCTAACTGCTAATAGAGGCATGTTAGGAGACTTAGCAGTTAGTAGAGGTATATGAGACATGGAGGTGACTCTGTTAGGCATTGGATGGGAAGAACAGTTCCTTGACGTATGGGCCAAGTATGCACTTCCCTATTGCCGGTTATCTCCGCGGAAGATACGGTCCTGGATCCTGATACTGAATTACTGCTGGCCGCTGTCATTCGATGAATGTTATGCTTTGAGGTCCCTGGTATCCTGATGGGCCATACCTGAGATTACTGCTACTGAGCCAGAGTGCCCATGCGTTGGAGGTTTGTTCTTAACTGCATAAACACTGTAGTACGGTTAGATTACCTTATTGTTGTCTTGTCACTTACTTTCTTTGTGGCATATTTTAAATTCAGTATTTATGGCATGTTCTTCCTGTATCTTGTTACGTCCCTCTGAGGACCTGGTTATCTCTACAGGTGTGTGCTTCTATGAATTTGCAGGTATTCTAGCCAAGGCCGTGATCTTCTCCTTTCTTTCGAAGATGATTGCTCTTGGTTCGTCTCGTTATTCTATCGATCACTTCTTGTACATTTTATTTGAGATAGTTGGTAGTGGACTTTGTCTCCGCCCAACGATTGTATATATGACAAATTTAAAGTTGTTTTTATACCATTTATTTATCTAGTGGATGAGATTTAGTTATTATGGTTCTACTGCATTTTACAGCTTATGTATTCATACGAGGTTTCTATATATTGGAGTATACTTCGTATGTATACAGCTGGCATGTCGATGTACCTAGTCCTACGTATTTTGGGACTGGGACGTTACATGTTTTTGTGGTGGCCCATGCAGGTCAAGTTTGTCATTTTGGTCACATAATTGTACTGATGTGAGCCTGTAACATAGGATTAGAATCTAGGAATCTCATCCATACAGCTTGACCACTTCCCTTGACTTCAAATTCTGGACTCTCGTTCGACTTCCTTGAATTGCATCTTGCTTGATTCCTTTCTACCATTGATTCCTATTTTCGTGCTTAGTGTCAACTAGGAAGATGACTACACTAGTATATGCTCGTAGGTCAAACACATGGCTAGAATGGTTATATTGGCAATTGGAATACATTCAAGACTCTAATTGAGTTAAAAAGGCTTTTTAGTATGATTTAATGATTAGTAATTGGTAAAGTAGGATATTGCCACGGAAAGTTTTTAATCTTGAGATTTCTAAATAGTAAATACCAGAGGATTTATAGAATTTTATACTTGGTTTAAGAAATTGATTGGCTTTTTGAGATTTGATGATTTATTGAGTTATAGTTATACATCTTTGCACAAGTAAAATATTGATTTGCTTTTCGAGTTATGATAATTATGGGTTTTGGGTGATAGATATACATCTTTGAACAAATATAAAATTTATTTGATTTTCGAGTTTTGATGTTTATGATTTATTGTATTATAGTTATACACCTTCGAACAATTATAAAATTGGTTTGAAAATGATCTTAACTTTTTTTAAAAAAAATGGCCATAGGAATTATTTAAATTTGAGTTGTACAACTTACGATTTTCCTGTTTAGTAAATTTTAATTTTAAGTAGAAGTAATGATGGTAAATTTTGGTTTAAAATATTTGAAAGTTATAAAAATGATTTTTGAGAAATTTTTATTTTAAATAGTGTCCTATGATTGAGGATTTACAAATCTATTTAGATTTTTGGTAAAAAAAGATTTTTGACTGATAAGATTATTTAAAATTTTAGTTTAATGTGGGATTGCTAATATTAAAATTTTTGGAAGAATTTCGAAGGATGTGATGGAAAGTTATTTTGATTGAGTAAAAGAAGTTACCATTTAAAAGCTGTGATTTTGTTGGAATAACTTAGCATGAATAGAAGTTAAAATTGATAAGAGCATTGAGCTTAAATTTTTGAGATTGCTTTCAATAGGCTAAGAGTTTTATTATGAGTTATTTGAAAATTTTAGAGTGTTAAATTTTTGATTGATTGTGAAAGTTTTATGGATTCGTAAATTATGAACTCTTGAGTTAAATAGTTGAACTTAAACGTTAATTTTGGAAAAGGTTAGTAGTAACGTGATAAAATTTTGCTTTGAGATTTTATGAGAGTGATTTAAATTTTTATGATGAATTTGAACGGCTTGGAGTGAATACAAATTTTGGTGGTTTATTTTTGAAAGTTTATTTTTGAAACTTTTTGGAGGAAACTGGAGTTAAATTTTAAATGGTAGGCCATCAAGATAGCTCTAATTAGATAGATGTACTCCACACTAATTGCCATGTCACTTATGACCATGATAGTAGTATATACACAAGTGTTGTTAGTCATCTACCCAGCTATGTGACTGTATTTCTACCTCGGCTTACTCGACCTTCCTTCAATTCTAGATCTTTTAATTGCGACCTTTTAACCCATTTGCAATTTGAATAATGAGTTAATGGTTCCTTAACTAAATTCATCTAGGAGACTATCTTCTCTCCGGAATTGTTTTCCTAAATTATTTTTACCGGATTCTCTAATTAATTTTATTTCATGCTTTAACCTGATCTTTATTTTGTGCATTAATTATCACCTCGCGAACTCCCACTTTCTATTTTTGATCTTCTGGCATCCCCTACCGTGACTTGTATATTTGGAGTACAACACTGAACTTTTTCTCTCAAAAAAAATTTCATGTGTAAGACCTAGACAAGTCCACCTTCATGTAGATATATCATGTCCCACTAAAACACGTCTTCTTGTACACTATTTTCATGATATGACCTTCTAATCAAAGTGGCCAAACTATAATCTTTACCATGATACCGATATATTTTGACCACGGATAGGAATTCCATCTCGACTCAATTCTTTCGACCGATATATGATTTTATTCTACTTAATTTCCTAAATGCTAACCTTGTGCTTTATCTTGATTGCTTGACCCATTGTCCCATCACACTACTAGTTTAACTCTTGTAAGTTGGGTAGAATACCTCACCACCTAGCAAACCTTTTTTCCTCATGAACCACATTGGTAAGTTCACTTAGACTATAAATTCAGAGGACCCTACCTTATCTAGTCTACCGAGCCATAAATGAGGAAACACTAGGACAACTGTATAGCTCCCAAATTTTGGGCGAGACTTGATTTTAAAAGATCTTGGACTAATTAAATTCCTTCGATATTACCTCCCTTACTTATATTTCAACAACCTGATGCTGCTAAATTATCCTTGGTTTTGCAAGCTTATCTTTTTCGAGCTTGATCATGACATATTTTATTGGGTGCACCCACTAACATATTGTCTAATCAGAACCGATGCATGATGGTTTGATCAACCTATTGCACTTTGGTTCGTTTATCATATCTTATTCTATGCGGATGGAGACATAGTTAAACCTGCCTTAGGATCTCCTCCGCGACCGCCTTGACAATTCTATTTTGAATTATTTTTGCCACCTATGAACCCCGTAATTCGTAATCAATATATAACACCGTCTTTGAAACCTTTGCTGTTCTTGTCTTTTAGTTATTTGGAAAGACAAGGCACTGTACTTGCTAAGATAGACTCAAGGTATCATCTTTGGTTGCCCAATCGGTTAATTATACACAAATTTAGATAGCCATCGACCGACTCATGTGGCTATATCCTCGCCTTTAACTAATCCTCATTTTCTCAACCCTAGAATTGTTATCGTGCCCTCCCAATTATTCTTAAGCACTCGAGAATGATTCTAATGATTCTAATCGTTCACGCAATCCAACCCTCGACCAAGACGATTAGTATCTAGTTCTCCCTTAAGGGATTACATCTCCCAAATGTCTAAATTATCCGCTTTGATCTACTCAATTCCTTATTACTCTCCAAGGATTTTCGAAATTTTGCTACCTTTACTGGCAACCCTTATTCCATTCCATAACCATGATATATTTTTGAATATATCGACTCCACAATTTTCTATTGCATGGTTGTGTTGAACGTCGTTTTATCGTCTCCACCAAAATTTAATTGTATTTTTGTATTACCGAACTCTTCCTATCCCTCAACCCTATCTACCCTATTAATCACTAAACTTCGAGGACGAAATTATTGTAAGTTGGGTAGGATGTAAAACCCCTATTTTTATTATTTATTTTTATTATTGTAATAGACTTCAAATTTAATTTATGCAATTTATGATTTTTATTATTTATTTCATTAGAAATGACCTTAGCCATTGTTGAATTTTGGAACACAAGGCGACCATGAATTTTGGCACGAAAGATGTAGCAGTGTGCTTTGACCAGTATATTAGCCATGTCGTGGGAGGCCTAGCCATAGTTCAGTCCGAACTAGAAAAACCAGGCCGAGTTGTGAAATAACGCATTTAAAATATTTTATTTAGATATTATTTTATATATTGATTTTTAGATGATCCGGGTTGTCCAAACCAGTCCGAATTGGGCCCGAACCAATTTTTGCCCATGTAAGCAGGTAGTGTGACCTAATGTGGCCATGTAGACATATTTTATGTACTTAGAAATATTTCCTATTTTAGAATTTTATGTACAATTTCTAATTATTTAAATATTTGTATAATTATTGGTATTTATTATTAAATAATATTTTACAATATTGTACATGTTCCTGGACCCGGATGAGGGTGTGTGGTAAAGTTCACACGTTGGAACAATTTTTATTATTTTATTATTACTAAAGTTATTTTGTGAAAATTAAATAGACATTTTATTATTGTTGATATTATTTGATATTAATGTGATATTATTATTGTTGCCTTTTAGGGCAATTTAAATTTGTGTATATATGTAAAAATATATTTTTGATGCATCATATATATAGTTAGATAATATTAAACTTTATTTCAATTGGTGGAGATTTAATAAACATGATTATTCCATAGAGATATTATTGTTATTTTTAGTTGACGTATGGTGATTTGAATTTTATATATATGTAGATATGTTTAAAAATATTAAATAATTGATTAGTTGACTTTTAAATGGTATTTGAATTTTAAATAGATTTTTGGTGTATTTATAGATATATACATATATATAGATATAGAGATATATATTGAGGTTTTAGTTAAGAAAAGAAAAAGAAAAACGAAAAAGAAAAAGAAAAAGAAAAAGAAAAAAATAAATAAAAAGAAGCCACCCACCCACATAAGTGGGCGGGCCCCCCCTCCCCCCCCCCCAACCCTCGAGCGCTGCTGCTACAGCACCTTATTTTCGCACAAAACCGAGCCATAGCCTTATTAGTAAATCCATTAGGATTAGGTTTTTGCCACAAATTGTAATATATATAACTCCCTCCATAGACCTCAAAACCCTAGACTCCCAAAACGAAAATTACGGCAAAACATACCCTCTTCGCCTACGAGTTCGTTTCACCAGCGAGGGAGTTGTGTGCGCGACGAACGGAGCATCGAAAGTCAGCCCCGCGTCATCCACGGAGCAGTTTTCCCACTCAAGGTACCCTACTTCCCTATGACGTAACTTTTTGCTCGTAACTCCGATTTCCGATCCGTAAAATGTTCTGGAAAGCAGACTTGACCCTCTTCGAGATCCCCAAGGTGAATTTTGACATGGCCATCCAACTTGCTCGAAAAATTGAGACGAAGTTGGAAAAAAACTACTTTTCTGAATATTAAAAACTGTCGTAAAACACCAACTTGTTGACCACTTTTCTTGCTGTCCATTAAGCTTTCGTAAAAACTAATGGAAGGCAGTCAAAGACAACCTAACCGAGATTGTAACGCACCTTTTGGATTCACTTTTCATCTAGTATGTAGAAAGTTACACGCTGTTAAAGTTTTCCGAAAAGCTGTAAATTCTGTTTTCAAAAAGTAGAGAAATACTCCGATACGGCGTCTGTCCCGACAAACCGGGCAACGTGGTCGCACACTATACTCATCGAAAGGCGCGTATGGATGTTGTCGACGTGTGGGAACTGACGAAACTCGATTTCATTGCATGTGCGCGACGAAATCAATGCGTATCCGTCGAGATACCCCGTATCGACTCTTTGCAAATTAAGTCACAACTTTGTGCACACTCATCATATCGCGATGAAACTTGTGCCATTGGACTCGAAATATTTTTCTGGTCCTGTGAGCCATGTTTGGTCCGATTCTGAGACCGTTGATTGGGACGCTATTTTGGCGGGCCCACAATCCCACTCAACGGGCAATTTTGTGCACAGCCCACCGGAATCCAAAATTGGACATACCGTTGGGTTCGTCTCATCAAAACAAATTCGTAGACATGTAGTTTGATGACTTTAGAGACCGTAGGTTCTGGTGCGCATTTCGGTGCAAAGCGGGTCCAACGGCGGACATCGTTTTGACCCAAAATTATGATTTTGCCCCTGTTCCAGAATTTAACTTTTGGACAGGAGTTTCCTAGGTATATCTTTTATTCCAAACTCGTTCGTGATGGTTGTTTCAGCATCCGGAGCTTCTTGTGGAGTTTGACTTTCGTGTTGACGATTCTGATTGTTGGATTTTGCTGCTTCTCGTACCACCCGCAGGCAAGATACCTTGCCATTAAACTGTTTATATTCAGTCTGCATTTATTTATTATATCACTATTCTTTATTTCCGGTTCTTACAGTTCCTGATTTACTGCCTGTTCAGTGATTATTAATTTATTTTATTATTATCCTTTGATTGCATGTGAACCTAGAGTTAAGGGACTACCGTCTGTAGTGTATTGCATATACCTTGACACAGTTGTACCACGAGGATGTGTGAGATGAGTAGCATGTAGAGGTTCTTGTGTGTGGACTGATCTCCTATGTGCATGCGTTAGGGCTAACTGCTAATAGAGGCATGTTAGGAGACTTAGCAGTTAGTAGAGGTATATGAGACATGGAGGTGACTCTGTTAGGCATTGGGTGGGAAGAACAGTTCCTTGATGTATGGGCCAAGTATGCACTTCCCTATTGCCGGTTATCTCCGCGGGAGATACGGTCCTGGATCCTGATACTGATTTACTGCTGGCCTCTGACATTCGATGAATGTTATGCTTTGAGGTCCCTGGTATCCTGATGGGCCATACCTGAGATTACCGCTACTGAGCCAGAGTGCCCATGCGTTGGAGGTTTGTTCTTAACTGCATAAACATTGTAGTACGGTTAGATTACCTTATTGTTGTCTTGTCACTTACTTTCTTTGTGGCATATTTTATATTCAGTATTTATGGCATATTCTTCATGTATCTTGTTACGTCCCTCTGAGGACCTGGTTATCTCTCCAGGTGTGTGCTTCTGTGAATTTACAGGTGTTCTAGCCAAGACCGTGATCTTCTCCTTTCTTTCGAAGACGATTGCTCTTGGTTCGTCTCGTTATTCTATCGATCACTTCTTGTACATTTTATTTGAGATAGTTGGTAGTGGACTTTGTCTCCGCCCAACGATTGTATATATGACAAATTCAAAGTTGTTTTTATACCATTTATTTATCTAGTGGATGAGATTTAGTTATTATGGTTCTACTGTATTTTACAGCTTATGTATTCATACGAGGTTTCCATATATTGGAGTATACTTCGTATGTATACAGCTGGCATGTCGATGTACCTAGTCCTACGTATTTTGGGACTGGGGCGTTACAAGCAGAGATATAAACAATCTCTTGTTTATAGGCAAGCCATGGCTAGTGCCCCGAATAGCATGGTAAAGACCAATCTCATACAGAAAGGCCTCATACCTTCGTAAAATCCACGTAGACAGATTGGTCAACGAGGGAATCGGATGTATCCAGCTGGGGAGCATCAACCGACCAATGGGATAGGAGCCCTTCCGAGCGAGTTGGTTCATAAAAGTGTCGGCTGTAGAAAATATGAAATTAGGACCCGCCACATTCAAAAATGTACCCTGGGCCAACCCATTACAGAACGGCTGGTGTGCACCTTGCCCGTGCACACTGACTTCAGACTGTTGTTATAATGGATGTCCCCCACGAACATCCCACTCCGGGTAGGAGTTAAAGAATCTTCCATCTTCCGGTCTAGGGGGAGCATATTGAACCAAGATAAAAGGAAGCGACGCTCCATCTAGGGGATGCGGATCGCCATCCCGTTAGAAATAAAACTCCAGTTCTCTAACACCTCCAAAATCTGACTGTTCTTCACAGTCAAGGCATCTCCAAAGAAGAATGCGGGCTTCAAGTATTCCCCTTCTAACTTCCCCGAGGTCATCATAGCATTAAGAAAATATAAAGGCTGATTCTTGATGGCATTCGATCTCGCCGGGGGCTCGTCACTCGAAAACTGGTCAGTCATGTGTTGGACTATATGGTCATACCTATAGCCCAGAGCAGCTTGGGCGCTGCCTACCAGGAGCTCTCCAGCAGCATTAACCGACAAATTCACTGAGAAGAAGACAGAAAAAGATAAGTTAAAAGGATGGACAAAAAGGAACTAATGGGTGGTTTCGAGCTTATACGGCTCCAAGCCTCATACAGCTCAGGAGAACACTTATGCGGTTACAACTTACTGAAGCCTCATGCAGCTCAGGAGAACACTTATGAGGTTCTAACTTACTGAAGCCTCATGCGGCTCAGGAGAACACTTATGCAGCTCCAACTTATGGAAGCCTCATACGGTTCAAGCTCAGAAGAACATTCATACGGCTCCACTTATTGGAGGGTCATGCGACAGTGCTTTCATAGGGCCCGCAGGGATCGGATAAGTTCGTGCGAGCCACGTGACAAACAAAAGTGGGTGAATCTATGCAGCTCAGTGTAGCTTATGCGGCCTGGTTGGCGAAGCGCGTATGCGGCCACAGTGGCTATTCTTATGCGGCTCACGGCTCGACCATAGGACGAACATGCGGCTCACATGAAGATAAGGGCTCGTGCATAAAGCATGCGACGTAGCCATAGCAGTTAGGGTTCTTTAAACCCACATAAAGTCCTTACCAGCAATAGGAGGATGAACGTCAGGGTGAGCTGCGGGCACGACGGCTGGCGGAGGAACAGCCGCGGCTGAAGTAGGGGCAGTCTTCTTCGACGAAGACGCCGCCTTCTTCGCCGCAACGGTCTTCTTGGGGGCATTGGCAATTAAAGAAGAAGATGACAATAGAGCAGGGAAAATTCGAAGTGAAGGAGAAAGTAAAGAAGTTTTCTCTCTCAAACTCCTCTTATTTATAGGAAGACAAGAGAGGGAGGAACACATGGATTGATAACCGCCTCGAAAAAAGACGAAACCGACTCCTCGGATTTCGGCCCCTCTCTCATAAAGGAGATTCACCCAGGGCATAAAATCCAAAGATTTAATGAGCCGACCCTTGGGATCTCCCCTAAAGGCGGCATTAAAACGAATTTAAGGCAATTAAGGATGCACAGACGTGGCGAGGAGCTCATGCGGCCCGAAAGTCCCTGCGGCTGATTAACTCAATACGACCGAGACATCCATACAGCCGAGACATCCATGCGGCCAAGATATCCATGCGGCCGAGACATCATATGCGGCTAGAAGAATACATGACCATGCTTCTTATTCAAAGTATTTCAATTTTGTAAATTGAAAACTTTGAAGGGGGTCTTGTAGAAGTATGGAAAATAATAAAGAAAGATCCATATGGCCAGAGAGCCCCATGCGGCTCAGAGAAGTCATGCGGCTTAAGGATCTATGCGGATCAAGGATCTATGTGGCTCAAACAAGTCCTATGCGGCTCAAAGAGGAGCCACGTGGCCTACAAACAGCTCTTTCATTTTTGCATTAAATGCCTTGACGGCTGAATGCTTTGACGAGGGTGACAGTTCTGACACGAAGATATCATTATGACTCCCTCATAATGACGGATTCCTTGGGAAGCGACAAAAATCTCTGACACAATCTCCCGAGATTCAGAAACTGTCATGCGGCTTTGACACGTGGACAGTTGTATGCGGCCCAAGCGGGGACTTTTCCATGCGGCTCATGAAGACCAGCCCCATATGGCTCAAAAAGACTAGCCCCATACGGCTCACAAAGACTAGCTCCATGCGGCTCATGAAGGACAGCTCCATGCGGCCCACGAAGACCATCCCCATGCGGCCCACAAAGGCCATCTCCATGCGGTTCACTCATACTAATGCGGCTCAAATCATTACCATGCGGTCCAAATATTTTGGGGGCCACTCTTAGGCAGCCTGGACACGTGGCCAGCTTTATGCGGCCCAACTTTCCTGCGGCTCAGACACGTGGCATGATAGCAGGGCACGTGGTATTAGATTGATCAAAATCTCTCAGCAAATCCCAATAAAATATTGGGATCAAATCAGATCATTCGTAAATAAGCCAATTAAAGACATGTGTCGAGGAATCCGAGGTTGGCATAACAAATCAGGAGGATTTATGTCAATCAGTATTAATTATCCACAAAAGATTTGATGCAATCACATTTATTGCTCAAATCTCGATGAACGGCCCAGATTTAATGATCCTTAGCCGCCGACTTTCAAGAATGGGCAATCATCGTAAACCCTAATGAGGCCCCCCACTCTTATAAATAGCAGGGTGCCATTCCCTTGCAAAGATATACGGAGACACATACATATACAGAGATACACAGACGGAGAGAGAGATATAGAGACAGACGCACATAGAGACACAGAGAGCCAGAAAGCCTGAAGAGAGAGCATTTCTTCATCAACGCCAAGCAGTTCTTCCACAGAGCCAAGAAGCTGCAACCGATCGTCCAAGGAGTAAGGCAGAGCGGCCGTCGCTTTTCTGAGCCTCTATCGTCACCCCCCAGAATCTAAAATAAACAATTATACTTAGATTGCTGCATCTAGGTTTTCGTCCCTAGGCTTTTTTTGTACAAGCGAGTTTGTATTATGAAGTAAAAGTCCAGTCCTCCGATAATTATTCTGTTCTTTAATATTTCATGGCAAACATATAGGAAGAGTTGTATGTGCACTTCTTTGGATAATGTAACTCAGTATTTGAATGGGATATCTAGTACGTATAAACGTACACTCTATTTGTGTGTGGTTAGATGCGTAGTCAGGGATGTTCATTTAGCGTATCGTAAGTCTTGGTTGTGTATATATTTGTGGGTCTCTTGACGGCGTGATTGAGGCAGAAGGGACCGGAGCACTACTTGTGCATTGCGGGATAGAAGGTAAGCATACCTTGCCTTGTATTACTGTTTAGATATACATCATTATACTCTTGTTAGCGTAAACTTGGTTAGTAGATTCCGAGAATTGCCTCGGGCGTAGTCGATGATGGCATCGACACTAGGACTACCTACTTGGCCTATCTCTAGGCGATGTACCCTTAGATGCGGAGTTGTTGTCACAACTCCCTTGACCATGACACGTGTTACGATACGGCACTGAGTGAGATCAAATCATGGCATGCGAAGTCGCTCTCGACTGGCCATCAGTGCGAGTGGCTCATGTGACGGCACATATAGGGTAGAGATGGTTCTAGATAGCTAGCTGACTCTTCATAGAGAGTAGTTGTTTGAGTCATGGATGCGACTTGTACATCATCGGGCGGAAAAGACAACTAGTAGGCGTATGGAATAGACTGTTAGATTATTCTAGCCTCAGTGATACCCGGTTATGGGCATGGACACCCGGTTATGGGCCATACATTCACTAGGGGATACAGTCGGCAGCGGCCATTAGCTATGCGCTAGGTACGGTCGGGAGGCATACTAGTGCTTGTATGTTTACATCGACTCGTGATCTGACGTCGGCTCGTGCTCCGATGTCATTCCCTTATCTACCCACGCATACGTTCCGAAGTTGTCTTCATATGCATTCACTTAGACTGGTTAGCATATCCCTTATGTTTATATCAGTATTTACTTTATGGCATGTTCCTATTTGTATCTTATTATGTCCCTTGAGGACCTGGTTCATTTCCAGATCCCGACGAGCACCTATACTCGACGATTTACGGTACCGGAGCTGAGGCAGAAGACTGTGAAGAGGACTACGAGGTCTACCCCGAGGATTCCCTTGATCCAGGGTATGCTGCTACTTTGGCTGAGAGTTTCATTATCTAATTAGCTATTGCTCTTAGCTAGTTATCTTCCATTCATGTACTTTCATTTTGATGTACTGTGGGATTGTTTCCACCAGACTTGTATTTCTTTCAGTTGTATTGGACATTCAGACTACTCTGCTTGTATATTCAGTACATCCTTTTATGTTATATGTGGATGAGATTTTAGATGATTGCCTGTGTTGGTTCGTTACTTTTACAGCGTAATACGCCTAAGTGTGTTCATTAAATTGGGCAGCTCACTCTAGGTCGTATCAGCTGGCCAGGTTATGCCCTAATCCCATATATTTGGGAGTGGGGTGTGACATGGTTTTAGTGGTGGCCATACAGGACTGTGTTCATCGCTTAGGGTAAAATCGATGCGAGCCTGCAATTAGGAATAGGAATGTAGAATCTCATCCATAATTTGATTATCGCCTTTGACTTTTGCATCCTAATCCTATAATTGAAAATCCAACATCTTTCTTGTTTCTGGTACTTATCTTATGGAAGTCTTCTCTCTTTCAGAGAGATGCATTTGCACAGCGGACGCACGGCTTATGGCATTACCCAGGTATCCAACATCGATCCCAGCAACGATAGGACTCCAGATCCTACGGGAGTCCAGACTCCCGAACGAGTTCAGACCGTTCCAAATACCCCATCTATTCATGTGGGGTTCGCACCGTAGCCGGTACCGATGCACCAGGAGGACCAGACGTCACAGATGCCGATGCGACATGAGGAGAACTCTTTGTCTCTACCACCTCTCTTCCCTCTCCAGATGTCGCAGAAAGCGTAGCAGCAGCAGGTGCCCTATGCACCCAATCCTCCCCAGATGCTGCCGGGGGCATACCAGCAGCAGATGTCATATGCACCCATTCCGTCCCACATGCCACAGCCGGAGGGACAACCCTAGATGTTTCTGTTCTTCAAGATGATGATACAATAATAGTGGCAACAGACGGAGGCTATGAGACAGACTCTGATGACTGCCTTGGAGAGGATGACAGTTCCAGTACCGGCACCACTACCAGCCCTAGCACCAGTCCAGTAGGTGGGCAGCATTTGAAGGTACCGTCAGATGAACCCAAAGCCCTTCAAGGGAAATGAGAGCCTAGAGGAGATATCAGACTGGATAGCCAGCACGCAGAAGAACTTGGAGGCTTCGCAGCTACCAGCTGACTTTTGGATGACTACCGTGAGGACTCAGATGGAGGAGAATGCCCATCAT
Source organism: Iris pallida (assembly GCA_029216955.1). NCBI lineage: Eukaryota > Viridiplantae > Streptophyta > Magnoliopsida > Asparagales > Iridaceae > Iris > Iris pallida. The sequence goes on from JANAVB010021799.1 coordinate 6,601,409, forward strand.
TGGTGGGATTCAAAGGAGTATGAAATCGGCAAGGACAGGACGTGGGAATAGTTTCTTGAGTACTTTGAGACGAAGTACTTCCCGACTACCATCCGAGACGCCTCTACGATCAGTTTCTCCACCTCAAGCATGAGAACATGACCGTGGACGAGTACGACACAGAGTTCAGTCGTCTCAGTATGTTTGTCATACTACTGATACCAGATGAAAGGAAGAAGGCCTGAAGGTTCTATCACGGCCTGACAAAGGAGCTTCAGAGTTATACGAGCACACAATCGAGGACTACCTACGAGGAGGTGTTAGCCGAGGCCAGAGTCCAGAAAGCCATTAACTGGGACCCGTTGAGCGCGAGGCTCCCTACTCAGACAGTCGTACCAGCCAGAGTCCAGATAGGAGGCCCGACCAGAAATTTGGGGACCCATCATCGCTAGAGGGCTGCCCAGTACCAGCTGAGGGAACTTTTGACTTGTCACTATTGTGGCAAGAAAGGACACATTCAGAGGGAGTGCAGAAAGAAGCTCAACCAGTACTTGAGGTGCATATCGGGACAACATCAGGCCATGGATTGCCCACAGCGCAATGACAGAGCTCAACAGTTAGCCCCTGGGCCAGCTCCCACAGGACCAAGGCCACAAGCACAGGCGACTAAAGCCCAGCGAACGCCAGGATATCAGCGGGGACCACTGACTCCACAGGTGGCACAGTGCCGTCAGCAGACAGAGGTCCAGAGGAGAGAACAGGTCTTTGCTATTTCATCGGAGCAGGAGGTGCCAGAGGGAGTGGCGATCACAGGTACTATCTTAGTTACATCATTGCCTGCTATTGTACTGTTCGATTCTGGAGCCACTTTGTCTTTCATATCTAGTAGTTTCGTTGCTATGCACAAAGTAGCCACCTCGCCCTTATCCAAGAGTTGGAGGATTCTTACGGGTGGAGGGATCGTCCCAGTCACTAGCACGTGTAGGACGTGCTCCATGGTTGTATGTGGAAGAGAGATAAGAGCTCGATTTTTGGTATTTTCTATGCTAAACTTCGACGTTGTGTTGGGGATGGACTGGTTGAGCCAGTATCATGTCATCTTAGAGTGCCGGAGGGGGAGTGTCATCTTCAGACCGCCAGATCGTCCGGAGTTCGAGTTCATGAGAGGGACCGTAGAGCGAGGAGTAGGCCAGCCCATCGATGTCTATATGGCAATGGAGACAGCACCACCATCGATTGTTGCAGGGTTCCTGGACATCTTTCCGGTGGAGTTGCCAGGTTTTCCACCTGACAAACAAGTGGAGTTTTCCATCGAGTTGGTACCAGGAGCAGCACCGATCTCTTCTAATGTGTACCGGTTGGCGAAGAAAATGTTAGCTGAGTTAAAGCTTCAGCTAGAGAAGTTGCAGACCAGAGGACTCATCTGACCGAGTGCTTCACCTTGGGGAGCCCTAGTTTTATTTATACCGAAGAAGGAAGGGTCCGTCTGAATGTGCATTGATTACAGTGCCCTGAATGCATTGACTATCAAGAACAAGTACCCCTTGCCTCGGATCGACGACCTGTTTGACCAGTTGACTGGAGCCAGAGTGTTTTCGAAGATCGACTTGAGATCGGCCTGTAGAAGCATAGAATCCAGGCGCATCTAAGGCCAGAACTCCTATGCGCCCTAACTCGTATGTGCCAGAAATCAACATGCGCCAGGAAAAGAATACTTGGCACAGCACAAAATAGCAGAGAAGTAGAGACATATAAATAGGGCTTTTATTTTCATATGAAAGTCTATTACATGTCTTTTACAAAGGAGAATTCTTTTACAAAAGAAAAAGAAAATTCTAAAAGCTACAGTCAGGCGTAGTGATACAGCCAGACGCATCACTTCAACGTACAGCCAGGTGCATCACTCAAGTGCTACAGCTAGGCGCATCATTCCAGCATCTCAGCATATGCGCATCCCCATTCATAGTCAGAGCGAATCACTTCCTCGTCAGCATACGGGCACTCTAGCAGGAGGAGTGGCTCTTCTAGCCTAACCAAATTATGGCATGATAGCCCCGACCTGCAGCTCTTCCAGCATAACAAAAATTGGGGCACAACCGTCCCGATCTTTGGATGCAACAAGCACCTTCAGCCTGTGTCGGGACATGACGATCCCAATATTTTAATGTAATAGGCACTTTCACACGGTCGATGGTTAAAAAAACCAACTCTGCACATCTTCGCCTTCGGAAGGAGTTTATCGTAAACTCGCCAAGGCAGGGGACCGATCGAGTTCGTCTCCATAAAGGAAAGCTAAGTGAAATGAGAAACGAAACTCTTCACAAAGCTATTTATAGGCCGGGGCAACCCTCGTCCATGCGCCAAGTGGCAGTCTCCTCATATGATGTGTAATAAATTTGTATTTATGACGATGAATCTGCCTCTTTGTATTCAACCAAGTCAAAACAACCACTAACGCCTCGAAGAACTCAACAGACGGGCCAATAAGGATGCATCATGCGATAGATGTACCGTCAACACCATGCGCTCCGTACTAATACGCCAAATAGAACATAGACCCAGGCTCCTAGTGGGATACAAACTGATGTGCCCACTTCAACTTATCACCTATTAAACATTTAATGCTATATGACAGAGTTGGCAGCACGCTTCCCGATGACTGAACAGTTGACAACTTTTTACAAAAAATGAAGAGCCGCCAACGTCATCTTCATCATTACATTTTGTCGGCTACAACTGTCCTTGCCATGTGGCCGACTGATCACTTGTATGCGCCTCCACAGCCATGTGCCCAATAATTTGCATGCACCTCAAAAGCCATGCGCCCCTAACTTACTCCTGATCCCAAAAGACAGAAGCCAAGTCTCTGCATGCGCTTTCATAGCCATGCGCCCAAAGCTCTGTATGCGCCTCAGAAGCTATGCGCCTAAACTTATCTGTGATCGCTAAAAGTCATAGATGGAGTCGCCCCATGCGCCAGATCCTAGGTGCATCCTGGCAGATCATTCTCTCCACAAAATCTGAGATCTTTGAGCCACAGATATGCACCACGTGTCTTTTGACTCAGTTCTGCTCAAGAATGGGTGCTAACAACCCAAGATCTCAACAACAGACGAATTTTTGCAACTGCCACCTATCAGCTCCACCGCAGCCCAACAGTACAGTTCGAGAGATTTGACTTCAACTCAGGGCGCATCGTCAATGCACCCCACATCATCAGCCATGTGGCGTTCCTATGTACAGACGCATCCTACATATGCACGCATGGGCAGACCAGTCTGTTGCCTATAAATAGAGGGATCATTCCTTCATCCACACACAGACATATAGATCATCATATCTACCTACAGAAATAAGAAGAAACACGTAACGTCTACTTCTCCTCCAAATGCTCCGATATCTAGAGCATTCCAGACCTTCAGAGAGTCCAAGATCGTCGTCAGATCGTCAACGGAGTCAACTCATTACCACTCGCTCCATCGATATAGTTCCCAGATAAAAACAAAAGTGTACTCCTAGGACTACGTCTAAGTCCTACAATATATACTGTTCTGTTTTTAATTGAAATACCAAGGTTTATCAGTCAAAAAGACCTTGTCGCATTTTTGATGGTGAACAAGCTGGCGACTCTGCTGGGGACTTCTTTCTCTTCTGACGAAAAAGTTGCGTCACAATCTAACGACATCAAGCTTGGCTCCTTCCACAAGATACTCGTGGTGTGCGTCAATCAAAAGGCGTATGATGAGTTCATCTCTGAATGCAGTTTAAGTCCTTTAAAGCGGCTGCCAAAGCCGAAGAAGACTCGCCAAGTCTGGGTGCGCAAAGTAGATGCATCGAGCACCACCACTGAAGGGGACGTGCCACCGCAGCCCACCCTTCCTGCTGAAGTTCTCAGCAAGAAAGATGTGCCCGCTAGTGTAGCGCATCTGCAAAGGAAATGCAATATTGACTGCATTCCCCACTTTTCCTTTTTCCAGTCGAAGAAGATGCGTCGACGAAAAAAAGGCACATCCAACTTCCCCCGCATGAACTCTGGCATACAAGAGAGGAAATTTGTCTTTGACAGAATCACTCGTTGTCGTGGCGAGATGAGTTGGATTACGAGTACTATACGCCTTTATGGGCTGGTACGAAGAAATCCAAGGCAGCACGGGCCATGCACCCCAAATGTGCTACGTCCACAATGAACCGGAGATGCGAGATCAAAACCATGCGCACTGTCGATGGTAACAGTACAGAGTCGACTCGGGTGCGTTTGCACCAGATACGAGCCAACTCTCAAAGTTTTCGTTTCACTTGGGCGCATTTTCTGCGCTTGAAACCAAGTCATGCGAGGCAAAACTTGTGAATTTGAACCCATGCGCCCACGTTGGTTGTGCGCATGAAGTAGGTTCAAGCCGTAATACGTGTTGCTCCCTCACTAATGATCTGGGCATATCTTATGTGCTGGAACTGGATCAAGGGGTGTAGCATTCATATGACCACCTCGGCACTTGGCCTCGCCATGCGCATGAAGGGGGTTTGAAAGTGAAACTCTCCCCTCATGATTTGTGTAATGTGATCACTCACAAACGCAGATCAGAAGAGCTGACCATTAAGCACGATGCACCCCTCGCATGGCACACTTGTGCCATGGTCGCCATCAACTGCTGTTGTTACAAAACAACGGCTCCATCATCGAGGCAGTTTGTGTTCCAGCGACTACAATCTGTTGCACCCATCCGACATCGTCTCGGAAAGAAGGTGCCAATTGAATATGAGTCAGAACCCAAGGTCGCTTCTTGCCATGTTGTCTCCAACTCCCATTCATCTGGGAGAAAGACAACCACCAATCCCTCGACCTCAGTAGCATCGTCCAAGAGTCAACGGAGGAAAAGCAAAATAATGGTCCCGTCCTCAGGGGTGTTTGAGAGCACCCGGTCAAGGAAGAAGGTTCTAGCGGAAGCATCAGCTGGGAGTGATCAAACTGCTGCTATCCATGATAACCCTCTGCTTGAAGATGAGGACGTTCTCCAAGGAACTGACCCCGAAGTAGCTGGGGGTGGCCAGTACGAGGTCTCAGAAGGGGAAGCTCTTCCGCAGAAAAGTGAGGTCGAAAGCGAAGCCTTAGCCGATCCATCCATTTTCACCCATGTTATGCTAGTCTACGTGGCTGGGGGTAGTGATGAAAGAGAGTCAGATGCTCCAGCTCTGGACATCGTACAGCACATGGACACCCTGGAGGGGGGCCTCAAAACCCTCTCTACCACCATGCAATCCTTGACTCAAATGGTATTTGAGATTCAGACCACTTTGGCATCTCAACCATTAGCAAGGGCACATGTCTTCACCAGTCCCAATCCAGGGGCCAATAGAGAATCAAGTATACCCCCTCAACGGGTATCTTCAGGTGTAGATCATCACACTGTACCTCGGACGTCGGCTCCTTCAAATGTCGAGCTTCACACCTTACCGCCCTCACCGGCTCCAAGTTCTACAGAAGAGATGGTTGACATGATCAGAGATCTACACGAGCGCTTTGAAGTGTGAAACAAGCAGGAAGAATGTCAGAAGATGGAAATCCCACAACCTTATCCTCTCGAATGGAACAAAGTAGTTTACCCTCCCAAGTATAAACCACAAATATTTACGCCATATGATGGAAATAACTCTCCTCGTCGGTATATGACCTACTTCTAGTCTCAAACGGGACATCTCCCAAAGGAATGACTCTTCTCGCTGGTACTGCAGTCTTCCTGACCACTCTATATCATCCTTCGATGACTTGACACACCTCTTCCTCGACCGATTCTACGACGTTGGAAAAGACATGACCATGTCATCTCTTATAGAAGTGCGCCAGACAGAGAAGGAGACTGTTCGAGCCTTCATCAAACATTTTCGATAAGCATGCTTAAGGTTGCCTCTGGGTATGCCAGAACTTGCACTGATTGATGCCTATAGTATGAACATGACTCCTGCAATCAAGCTCTGGCTCGACTCCACCCAGCCTCCCGATTGGAGTTCATTGATCATCGGGGTCGAAGCTGCTGAGAAAAAGGCACGTAATGCTCACCTTCTGGGGGTTAACTTCCCCACCTTTGATGACAAAGGGCAACGTGCTGCTACCAATAATAGTCGGCACGAGACAAAAGGGAAGCAGGTATTGACTGTCAACGCTTTAAAAAGCACGCAGGGGCCGCTCAGAAGCCTCCACCTGTACCGAGGCCAAAGGACGTCTACTCCATCAACGACGAGGACACCTTACAACTCTTCGAGATGCTGAAACAGAGCGACAAGATCAAGTTGCCTGATCCAAAGTATCCCAACGAGGTGGATAGAGTGGACGACCCGAAGTACTGTAACTACTATCGGTTCGTTGTACATCCAACTCAAGACTGCTACATCCTCAAAAACTATATACAATGCATGATCAATGCGAATGTCATCCCAGTCGATTATGAGGAGAAGACAGTCTCGACCAATATGGTGTCACTGAAATTTGGTACCTTACCGCCTACTACAACTCAAGATGGTGTTGTCCCCATCCCGAAGGCGACATTGGAGGTGGTCAACCTTTCTCCAACTCGTGACAACGCGAGTGGACTGATTCCACTCACTACATCTCGGAGGGAGATCAAGTGGGTTCACCCAGATCTCGCTCTAGATCTGACTCAACCGGGGTACATTCTACCTCCAAAGTTAAAGACAAGAAGACCAAGTCTTATCGAATGGTGACCTCCTCTCCCAACGAGGCACTTCCTGTACAAATGCATTCACAGCAGAACGCTTAACCTGAGGAGGCCCCTGTCGAAGTGGCACCTTCCGTCACCACCTCGGTTGCTCAAGGTGAATCTCAACTTCCAGCAGCTGACAAAAAAAAAGCATTAGGAGGCCTGCTTCGACCGGCCTCTACGAAGAGACAACACTTCGGGGTTAACCAAACCCTACAATTTTGACATACTAACACAACTTGCTAGTAATCCAGCTCGACTGTCCTTGTTCGAGCTCCTCCGCCTGTCTAAAGATACTCAGAAAGCTCTCTGCGAAGCCCTAAAGGATGCTGAGTCTTTCATCAGTCAGGTCAAGCAGCCTGTGGACGATCCAGCAGCATGTCCACACTACCATAGTATAGGGGAGATCATCTCCAACATCATATTCACTCAACAAGACATGCTAGTCAAGAACAACCGACACAATAGATCGCTATATTACACATGGTACGTTGGGGCCATCAAGGTGGATCGAATACAGATCGACCCGGGGTCTTCTCTCAGCATTATCCCCCGAATTCTGCTCTAGACGTTGGGAATTCCGATGCATCGTCTGACGGCATCTCATACTACAATCAATGGCTTCAATTCCAGCAAGAGTAAGCCATTGGGCAAGATCCGACTGAAGTGTCATACCGGTGATCTCCAGACCGAAGTGACTTGTTATGTCGTAGATGCAGACGTCAACTACAATATCTTATTATGGCGACCGTGGCTACACGAATACATGGTGGTACCAACCACTCTCCATCAATAAATGAAGTACGTATCCACCAACGGCATAGTCCGAACAGACTTTGCTGATGTCGATCCTTTCAGAGGGATTGAGGCCTTCTTCATCGACTCTGATCTGTACAAATCAATTTATCTCGAAGATGAAGCCAACGATGCCGATGATGAAGTAGAAGCCAAAGCCGACATGGAGTCAAAAATGATAATCGACGCTCCCCTGAAAGTGTGACTCAAGGGGAAGCCGCCTCAAATACTGCCTCCTTTAGTGGTCAAACTTCGCGGGAGAGCACCAACTTCTCAGGGCCATACAAACACTGAAGCCCCTTTGAAGATACGACTCAAGGGAAAGTCTCCCCAAGTGACGGCTCCTCTCGTAGCAAAACTATGTGGGAAGACACCAGTCACCAGAATACCAACTGAGGCACCCCTCAAGGTGCGGCTTAAAGGCAGACCTCCTCAGTCTTCAGCCCCTCTTAAGCTTCAAGAGAAGGCCCATGTATCTCTATCGGCACCAGAGTCGACAAAGGCCAAGCTCCCAATAGGTTCTTTCGAACCTCCTCAGGCTACTCCAGTACTCACTGACAAAGAACTGGGAGAGTACATATCTGCTAATGTGGATGCACCGTCCCTTGATGATGTAATCCCTCGAAACAAGATCCCATAATTTATCAATAAAAGGGCGTCTTTCAATTATTATAGTCTTCCACATTGAATGCCATGTATACTCTAGATAGTGCTCTACAGTCATTGCAAACCCAAATAATGACTGTTAATCATGTAAATCGAGTCGTCTTGTACCAAGGAGTCTGTTATATAGTTCTGCCTCGAAACCCGGACGAGAAATCTATCATCTTCGACAAAGTCGGGCGTCACCAAGACCTTCCACTGACAGAGCCAGAACCCGACACCGACAGAATATAAATTTACCGATACAATGATCGAGCCAAGTATCTCATCCAAAAGATGGGCTATAACCTGAAAAGTGGCCAGGGTCTAAACTATGGCAAGGGCCGATGTCTTCCCTTATGACTCTATGTTCCGAAAGGGAAGCCACAAGACTATTATCACCATACTCGACGGAGGGTGGGCTACATTACGCCCTCCAACAACACCAGAAAGTTCAGAGCAGAAGACGTCGTACATTCTCACTTGTCTGAGGCTTCAACTTTGGACTCCGACACAAGCGTCGGCCCAATCTTCAGGAAGGTACTGTCAGCTAACATGGCATATGCACATCCTTTAGAAGTTGAAGACGACAATCAAATAATAGAGTTCTTCGAAGAAAAACCCTGGGCTCAACGTCTAGGCGTGCAATAGGAATCTTGCTTTGAACTACGAAAACCCCCTACTGAAGATGAAATCGAGCAGATCGACCTTGGGGATGGATCTTCATCCAAACCTATCTTCATCAACAAGAGCTTAGCAGGGAAGGACCGAGAATCTTTGTTCCAACTGGTCAAAGAATACATTGACGTCTTCGCCTGGAGCTACGAAGGCATGCCGGGACTCGACCCACAAGTCGCAATGCACAAGCTTAATATCTTACCTGACGCTAAGCCCTTTAAGCAGCAACAGCTATGCTTTCGTCCCAACATCATGGACGCTATCGACAGAGAAGTAGATAAGCTCCTAGACAGCGGGTTTATTCGCGAAGAGCAACATCCAAACTAGGTGGCTAACATCATTCTCATTGAAGTACGTGTAGGCAACTCTAGAGGGGGGTGAATAGAGTATGTGTCGATAATACCAATTAAAAATAACTCTATTCAAGTTCACCCAACAGAAATAATAATCAGAGTATAAGTGCAGAATATAAATAGAGATCAGAGAAGCATACGTAGACATAACAGTTTTTAGCCTGGTTTTTCTCATAGAGGACTAGTCCATGCCTGAGAACTCTAGCTCAGGATTGAAATCCACTATTTCTGAAATAGCATACAACCACGTGCCTTTACTCAGAAGAGCATGCCAACTTCTTACAGATTCGCAGATGGCAAGACTTGGAATTATCCAAGTAACTTCTTTTGGAACTCTTGCACACAAACTTCTAGTTGACTCGCACTGAGCACCTTGGGGGACTTGGAAAGTTTTGTGGCTAGTTAGATGAGAAGAATAAGCTCTTGAACGTATAAGCTATAGAAGATGAGAAGATTGGATGATTAAAATTGAGAGAAGTCAAGGCCTATATATACTAGTCCAGAGAGACAGAGTTCGGCCAGAACTCTGTCCCAAATATTTAAAAATTTAGCCGTTGGACAACTAGTAACCAGCAAACCCTAAAAATTAGGTCCTGAAATTAAGTGGCAGAGTTTGGCCCGAACTCTGTGTGGGGCAGAGTTCGGCCCGAACTCTGTGTGGGGCAGAGTTCGGCCCGAACTCTGTCTCCTTGGGGACAGAATATTCAATGGGCTGTTTCAGGTTTGGTAAGTTTTTGGACTTTTGTTTGTGGAGCTTTGGGTGTAAAGTCTAGGATTGAGATACTCAGTACGACTCAACTTACAATAGCCTAGACTCAATAAAAAGTAAAATACAGACTCATAGAGTAAGTAAACAGCATCATGTCATAGCAATTATCGATAATGTTCGTCTTGAGCTGATGTTTGGTGATTGTCTGTTTTGGAGCTTGATGGATATTGATGTGTTAAGTTGGATCATAACATATATCGTCTTGTTAATTATCAAGATTAGGTTGACTGCGATCTAGTTTGGGTCAACAATCTCCTCCATTTTGATAATTGACAAAAAATACGATATTTGCATGTCGCAACATTCATACCTAGACACATGGAATAATAATAATAATAGCTCTCCCGTAGATGAACATGTCGGCTCCCCCTTAAATGGATATGTCCTGAGACAAGTTCTAATCCAAGTAAGCACAACAATATATATTAAAGCTCAAAACACATGTCCATATAAATATCACAAGTATTATCAAGTGTTTCCAAAGTACAAGCAAATATCACAAGTATTCTCCCTCTTTATCATTTAGCAAAGTGATAAAATGATAAAGTGGCTCCCCCCATAAAAAGTAGACAAAGTAAATATATGCAATCACACAACGTGGAACGACAATCATAGAGAGAAACTACTAGCAGTTTTATATCTCATAAAAACCAAAGTGCATAAGTCTGAAGGAAATACAATGCATGAAAATGAAGATACTATATCTCAAAGTTTTAAAAACTACTACATAAATCATAATAAAACTATAGCCTAACATCAGCAGCATCAGCAGGTACTAAACCACGACTATCATGGAGCACAGATGGATCAGCAGAGTCTGAAGGGTCGCTGGCAGAGCGACGAGGGTCAACAAAGACCGCATCCGGGTCCAGATGCCGCCTGACCCATGTGTCGTCAATACGGTAACCTTCGCGAGAAGGATCCCGTATGATAAGGAATGACATAGTAGGATGGATGGTCAGGGTGTACTGGAGGTCGTGCAACGAGTTGTTGATAGCACTCATCTGAAGGGTGGTGCGGTAATCCAACTGACTCCAGCGGTCATCTTCCAAACGGAAGCGATCGTGCAACATCGCCTGGATGGAGTCAAGAGTAGCAGGAGATTCGGGCTCAGGAGCATCAGAGTCAGAAGACTCAGACTCAGCAGGAGGGGAAATAGCAGTAAGATTCCTCCGTGCCTTGGACAGATAGGAAGGAGCAGAAAGAAACTGACAATCATCGAGGGGAATATGAAAAACACGAAACATAATCAGCAGATACATGGCATAGATCAATAATCGTGGCTTGGTTCTCGCACTAATCATCCAGTCCATCATCGTGCGAGGGAAGTTGAATGGAACATAGAAGTGCAAATGACAGAGAGCAGATATCTCAAGATATGAAACTTCATCATTGATCTCGCTTTGGATAAGATCGAAGAGAATATAATTCGATGGAGTTCATAGAAGTAGGGGTTGAAGAATTTTGCTCTAAGCTTGCGAGGACGTGTGTTATGGGTACACAAGTCGTCCTTGAAGCTTTCAAAAGATGATCCATCGGGAAATTGAAATTGTCGGGCATCGACGAGTTTCTCCCAAGGGTTGGGTTTCGGGATTTCTAGATAGTCGGCATGCTCGAAGTCATCAAACGATATATCAATACCGGCGACACGGGAATAAATCCGCATGTTGTCATGAGTCAAATTGCAGTAGAACATGTGTATGGCATTTAAATAGACAATAGATGAAGTTGAAACAAGTTCATCAAGATCTAAGTCATAAAATAGTGAACCATAATCCGAAAATATTGTAAAGTTGATCGGATGTCCCGAAAACATGCTACATAAGCGGAAGTCGGAAAACCCCTCATTAGAAGCATCTAGTGAGACAAAAAGTTGCTCATTATAGGTGTTAGGGTTTTGTGGAGGTGGTGGATTGAATAATGGATGGATATAAGGAGGAAGAGAAGGAGGAGGGTTTGAAGATGATGCGCCTTCACTTGTTCTCATCTTTCCTCTACCAAAAAGTTTTGGTGCTATTGATAATGAAAAGAGAGAGAATTGAAAAAAAAATAAGGATTTATACCTCACACAAATAGTTGAAGATGGAAGAAATCCTTCAAAAATCCATAGATCTTGAGTTTGGAAGAAAATAGCCCTAAAATATGGGTTTTCTAGGGTTAGGGTTTGAGAGAAAATAGTTTGGAGGGAGGTAGAAGAAGATGAAAGTAAAGAGAGAGAAGGGTTTCTCGGGTTTAAGATGGTTGGGGCCAGCAGGTCGGGTGAAATCCTGGCCGTCGGATCAAAAAATTGAATGGATGAGTGTAGCTGGAGGTTCTGTGAGCAGGCTGTGTGGGGCAAAGTTCGGCCCGAACTCTGCATGTCTGTTCCAGAACACAAAAAAGGCAATATTTGAATAGAAAAAAGTCTAGAATTTGAAAAATTGAGTGATATAAGTCATAAAAACAATGTAGCCATATAATAAATGACTGTTAAGACAGCGATCATTACAGTAAAACTGCCTTGGGGTAGCTGTAGGGGCCGGATTCCAGCTAGCGGTAGTCCGAAGACTAGTGCGCCATGTCACTTAGGCTTTTACGCCTTGTTGTCAGAAGGGCCCTTTCGGCTTGTACCCAAAGCTGAGTCATTATAAATGATGATTATCATAACCGTTACTTAAGTAGGTACATATTATTGTATGACAGTTTCATCCAAGATTCCTAATTCTCGACAAAAGAAATTGAAGCACTCTTCAACTAGTGGTTTAGTAAAAAAATCTGCTAGCTGATGTTCGGTGTCAATAAACTCTAAGTTAATAGTGTCGTGCTGTTAATGATCATGCAAGAAATGATGTCTAATCTCTATATACTTTATGCGTAAATGACATACTGGGTTCTTGGTCAATTAATTACACTAGAGTTATCACAGAAAATAGATATGTGCTTGAATAATAAGTTATAGTCTTCAAGAGTTTGCTTCATCCACAGAATCTGTGCACAACAACGACCAGCTGCAATGTACTCAGCTTCTGTTGTTGATAGTGCGACAGAATTCTGTTTTTGCTAAACCATGAGACTAAAGCCTTCCCTAAAAAATGACACGTGTCGTTGGTACTCTTACGGTCGAATTTGCATCCCACAAAATCAGTATCGAAATATCTGATTAAGTCAAAGGAAGTGATTTTGGGATACCACAAGCCTACCGTAACCGTTCCTTTAAGATATCTAAAGATACGCTTAATATCAGTCATGTGTGGTTTTTTAGGATTTGCTTGATATCTAGCACATAAGCAAACGCTAAACATAATATCGGGACGACTAGTAGTTAAATATAATAGACTACCAATCATACCTCGATACTTACGTTGATCGATCGGTTTGCCGCTTTCATCAGGTTCTAGCTTTGTTGTAGTAGCCATAGAAATGCTTATAGGTTTGAGGTTGTCAAGCTCGAACTTTTTCAGCATGTCCTTTGTATACTTCGACTGGCTGATGAAGACGCATTGCGAGTATTGTTTGATTTATAGTCCAAGGAAGTAGTTGAGCTCCCCCATCATGCTCATCTCAAACTCATTCTGCATACACTTGGCAAAATCTTTGCATAGACCCTCATTAGTAGACCCAAATATGATATTATCTACATAAATTTGTACTAATAAAACAGCGTCATCAAGGAATTTTATAAAAAGTGTAGTGTCAATTTTCCCTTTTGAAAAACCTTTATCAAGTAAGAAAGTACTAAGGCGTTCATACCAAGCTCGAAAAGCTTGTTTGATGCCATAAAGAGCTTTTTTAAGTTAAAAACATGGTCGAGAAATTTATGATTTTCAAAACCAGGGGTTGCTTGACAAAACCCTCTTTTTTAATATAACTATTTAGAAAAGCACTTTTCACATCCATTTGAAAAAGTTTAAAGTTTTGGAAATTTGCAAAGGCACAAAGTATCCGAATAGATTCAAGTCGTACAACAGGAGCATACGCCTCATCGTAGTCGATACCCTCCTCTTGGTTGTATCCTTGAGCTAAGAGACGAGTCTTGTTACGAGTGACTGAACCGTCCTCATTAATTTTGTTGCAAAAAGCCCATTTAGTACCAATGATTGAATGATCAGCAGGTCTAGGAACAAGTTTCCAAACCTGATTTCGTTCAAATTGGTTGAGTTCTTCTTGCATTGCAGATATCCAAAATTCATCGTTAAAGGCTTCTAAAATATTTTTAGCTTCAATTTGAGAAATAAAAACAGTGCTAGCAATAGAGTCTCTCAAAGAAGATCAAGTAGTTACCCCTTTTGATACCTCACCTATTACCAAGTTTTCTGGATGGGAAGGTTTAAATTAGAACTTCTTTGGCAAGCCCTCCAGTGAGTTAGTTTTGGGTGGTGTATCCACAGGAGTGAAGGTTGCTGGTTCATCATCATCGGGAATGCTAGTTGTACTATTGTCCTCATCAAAAGTTACGTTAGTAGACTCTTCAACAATCATAGAGCGTTTGTTGAACACTCTATATTCCTTACTCTTGGCAGCATAGCCAAGAAGAACACCTTCATCAGCTTTGGCATCAAACTTACCCAAGCTTTCTTTGGTATTCAGGATAAAGCAGCGATAACCAAACACTCGAAAGTAAGAAACATTTGGAGTTCTACCAAACCAAAGATCATAGGATATTTTCTTCGAAATAGGTCGAATCAAAAACCCTATTCAAAACATGGCACTCTGTGCTGACAACTTCTGCTCAAACATATTTCGGAAGAGAAAATTGATTCAGTATGACTCTAGCCATATCGTCAAGTGTCCTATTCTTCCGCTCTACAATACCATTTTGTTGAGGAGTTCTTGGACAAGAAAACTCATGATTAAAGCCATTTAAATCACAAAACTTTTTAAAATCAAAATTTTCGAATTTGCCACCATGATCACTACGGATACGAGTAATCATGGAGCCTTTTTCGTTTTGGACCTTTTTAGTAAAAACTTTGAAAACTGAAATGGTATCAATTTTATTTGCAAGAAAGAAAATCCAAGTAAATCTTGAAAAGTTATCAACGATAACAAAAGTATAGAATTTACCACCAAGATTGGCTACTCTACTAGGACCAAATAGATCCATATGAAGTAATTACAATGGTCGGGTAGTACTTATAGTGTTTATGGATTTAGAAGAAGATTTGGTAGCCTTATTCTTTTCATATTCGGCACATACCGTGTCCTTTTTGAATGTGATGTCTGGAAGGCCTCTTACTAGCTTCTTAGTTGATAATCTGGATATGGTATCCATGTTGGCATGACCAAGACGCTGGTGCCATAATAGTCTTTCGTCTTTGTGGGCGTAGAGGTATCTTCATGTATTGTTAGTTTCTCTAGATAGATAGAAAATATATATGTTATCTTCTCTTATCCCTTCAAAAACCATGTCTCCAGTTGATCTATCATAGATAAAGCATTTAGTTTTTGCAAAGTTAATATCATATCCATGATCAGCAAGATGACTAATGCTAAGCAAGTTATGCTTTAACTCGGTCACTAAACAGATATCCTTAATGACGGAAGAAGGAGATAACCAATTGTACCGTTACCTATGATATAGCCTTTCGGATTATTGTCGAAGGATACATATCCTTCCCTTTTCATCGATAGTATTGCGAATAAATTCGAATCTCCAGTCATATGTCGCGAGCACCCACTATCGAGAATCTATTTTCTTCTAATTTGAGAAGGAAGGTCCACCTACACCATGAGTAGATGTGACTTTGGTACCCATATTTTTTTGGGTCCTGAAAAGTTAGTCTTCGGTACCCATGCATATAGATTAATATCCACTAGTTTTCTAATTCTACACTGTGGTGATATGTGTCCATGTAAACCACAGTAAGTACATGTAGCATGCATATTGATATTGGGTGCAGGATGATAGTTGTGTCTATATGTGGGTGCAGGATAATGATAGCTATGTGTAGCAGTAGGATGACTGTAGTGAGTGTGTGCAGTAGCATGATGATAATGGTGATTGTGTACCGCAGGATGATGATAGAATTTACGTGTGTGTTTTTCGTGGTGCATGTGAATAGGTGTACATAAATGCATGATTTTGAGTAGTATGTGGATGAGTGTTCTTGTGGTGACGTGCTCTCTTTTGTTGAGCCGTCTCGTATTTAAAAGTGTTGTGACTGTGAGACTGAGTTTGAGGTTGAATAACCTGCTTGTCCATTCTACACTACAAGAAATTCGGGTTTCCGTGACAAGTAATCTGTGACAAGTGTAAAACTTGTCACAAAAAGGAATATTTTTGTGGCAAATAATTTTTGTTGTCACTCAAAATTTGATTCTGTGACAACAATTGTTTTCCGTCACACAATTAAATAATTTAGTGACAATATTTTTATTGGTCGTCACTTAATGTTGTCACTAAAATAAAATTAAAATTTTAGACTTATGTCAAAGACAAGTTATGTGTGATAAGTGAAAATACTTGTCACTAAAGGTTTTTTTATAGTTACAATAAAATATTTTTGTCACATAAAAGTATTAGCCACAAGATTAAAATTTTATTCTTGTCATAAAAGTTTCTTTTAGTTACCAAATAATTGTATGTCACACAAAAGTATTAGTCACAAAGAAGAATTTTATTTCTTGTAACAAAAACTTAAAATAATTTTTAAAAAGTTAAATAAACAAAATATTATGATTTTGAACAATTTGACATTAATATTTTTTTTTGAGGAATACATTAATATTAAAATTGTAACCGAATTTGACTATACCAAAAATATTTATATCAAATATCACAATCCTAATTAATCCGGCTATAACATGTTTAAATTTGTCTATAAAAAACAATTCTATCAAATATATATTCACAAGTCCTAATTGAATTTGAAATTAATATACTATCATTTATATGGATACTAAAATATCTATAAATACAAATAATCCACGTGCATTTCTCGTGCAAGGAAAAGCATTATTGGGGGAAACACATTTCCATTCCCCCCAAAAATTGGACTCTTCTCAGGACCTCTCTCTCTCGCGCGCGCTGGTGAAGCCAATTTTTTTCCCATTTCTTGGCAGACCTCTCTCTTTGCTCCTAGGATGTCTCTATCTGAAGGTACATCTCTCTCTCTCTCCTCCTCCTCCTCCTCCTCCTCCTCCACCTTCTTGTCCCGGTGTGTGTCCGCCACTATTCTCGCGTCTGATTGTCCCTATGATACTCGACAACTACTTCCCCCAAAGTATGGCCAGGTGAGAAATCATAAGAAGATCAACAGCAGGGAGAAGAACATGACTCAGCCGAACAAGAAAAAGGCATTTTTGGTCAACAGCAGGAAGAAGAACAAGCGCAATTCATCGCTAGGTCGGTTGTTCTGGCGAAAGGTTAGGCCAGCAGCGAGATGAGGTTGTTGTGGCACCGGACATAAGGAGGATGGGGAGGTATGCGAGCTGAAGGGAGACTCTGAAGAATTTTTGACTCATTGCTTAAAATATAATTTTAGGGCAAATTTTTGGGAATAAGTTTTGTTCTCCTTCATGCAATTAAATGATCGAGGCAGAGGGCATCTGTGCAGACTAATACTTTCTGTTTTCTCCGTAGTAGGATTAAACCTTAACAATATATGCCCAATATATTCAATGTGTGCTTTAAAAATCTAAGATGAGGTTCTTATGACCATAAAATGATAAATCGTGTGGCAAGAAAACACCAAAATTGGTGTTTTATGTCTCGTATTTGTCCCTGGAACGTGTAGGGCTTTACCAACATGATAAGATTTCGTCCATCGGCGCCGGGCGGGGGTGGTGATTGCTGGGACGAAGCCATGAATGTTGCTCGCCAAGAGTAATAAAATCAATTTAGAGGTAAATAATGTGATGTAAATCTAGGGTTTATTACTATTTTTGGAGAACAAAGGAATACAACTAATTCAAGTAAAGAAAAAGTAACATTTCATTCCTCTCCCCTCTTTCCTTCTCTCTTCTCTTATTTAAAGAAAAACTGTAACCAACTTTCTTGCAGGATATTATTCTGCTGACTCACCTAACTAAATGTGAGCTGTGTTATTTGCAGGTGCTGACGTGGCTAATTGCAAGAAGGGAATCAATCTGCTGGCTAGCTAAAGACAAAGCAAAAAGCTAGATATTATTCTAATCCTACAGTAAGAAAAAAGCAAGTTGATTAGCTAAACTATTAGCTAAAGTAACACTACAGATACTTGCTGATACTGGAGCATATACTGAAATGTAAATGCCTACTGATACTACTAGAGAGATATGTATCACAACATGCCTAAACAGAGAGCTTCTTTAGTGTTACCAATTTGATTTTAATTATTCACAAGGAATGACCCAGTTTTATGTTTTATTGTAGTTATACTGACTAATATTCTAATACAAAATAAATGTGATCGGGTGGAGGGTACACTGATTCCTCCTAGTTCCACAAGCATATACGGGACAACTTTAGAATCAATAGGGCAAATGAACAGCAGCACACAATCCACATCTTCTCCCTCCATTCTGACAGATGTTGTTAATTTCTTCAGAAACATGTACACGGCTTCCCAGAGTCACCAGGGTCGTGACAGTAGACCAAATGGAAACCAGGAGACGTCTGGTGAGCCCGAATCATCATCGTCATGAAGTTTTTCTAATGTTTTGAGTTTCATGATATATATGAGGATATTTGCATCATATCATGAATCTGAACAAGACTTTCCTAGAGCTTAAATGCAACTATTTAACTTCATTATTATGATGAATACTGATCGATTTTTTTTCTCTGTCAACAGGGCAAACGAATAGCAGCATGTATATCACATCTTCTCCCATAGCTGTTCCTCCAAATGTTGTTAATTGGTTCGAAACCTTGTGTGCCACTCCCCATAGTCACCACAACGATCAGAGTAGACCAAATGGCAACCAGGAGGCGTCGGGTGAGCCCAAATCACAATGTATTCCAATATAAACTTTAAAGTTTGATGAAGCAGAAGCACCTCAATTCCTCAAGAAGTTATTTTGATGTTTTGAGGTCCATGATATATATGAGGATATTTGCATCATCATATGGATCTGAACAAGACCTGCCTAGAGTTCAAATGTAACTATTTAACTGCATTATTCTGATGAATGTACATATGTTGCCTGATCGATTTTTTTTTTCTCTTTGTCACAGGACAAAGGAGTAGCAGCATGTATACCACATCTTCTCCCGTAACCGTTCCTCCAAATGTTGTTAATTTGCTTGAAACCATGTCCGCCACTAACCATAGTCACCACGGTGAGGAAAATATGCAATGCATGCTTTATGACATAATATTTTTGCCACTGCGTGCTTCAATTGAAAAACTTGTCATAATTTGTTAGTTGTATTTGTACTGTTGTCATGACTTGACAATAAGTTCATCTATTTCTTCTAGTTGATGTGATTGTGGTTGCAAATTCATCTTTGATTGCAGCCTACAATGTCAGACATGAAAGATAATATACTGATGTCGATAAGCCACATAAAAAATTATTGTTGAAAAGGGAGACATGAATCTAACTGAACATCTTGAATGAAAAGGGAGACTTGAAAGATACTGATGTCGATAAGCCAAGATGATATGAACTCTATGCCCTCGGCTCAAGAAGAGGTGACGACCCCTTCCTCTTCCCCTTTCCCAACCCCAACTCTCTCATTTCTCCTGCTCTAGTGTGTATTATTTACGGACACTACACCGATTTTGGGTGTACATTTTAGCACCTCCTATTGATAGGTATATCTGTTAGAAGAAATGTGTTAATAATGCTACATATCAGCCAGGTCCCATGACCTATGATGAAACAGGAATTCTCCAAAATTGGTGCAGTATTCGTGTCATGTCCATGTTGAACGTGTATTGGACGTGCCACGAACACTCCGATAAACTGAGAAACCCAAAACGTGTTTTGTCAGTGTTCACATCACCGAATAGTGTCAACAGTACATATTCCCCACTTCAATGGGGACCAAAATGAAAAATATACTCATCAAAACTATGTGCACTTTTTCTTGTCTTTGAGAACTTAGTTCTTAACACATCACCTCCTACCTGCAGTAAAACACATTGAGATGTTACATTCATTGGTTTTGTATCTGGTGCACCAAGTTCTTTTTCCCTAATTTTATCCAACTAATGATGCATTTAGATTCTAATGGTTTTATAAATCAATTCTTGATTGCAGGAAGCAGCTCTCAATAATAAATATGGAGGAATCATACACAATAAACCACTACTTATATCCAAGGTAAATGGCCTCTCTAATTTTATTATCAATAAATTGTCGAATTGACCGGAAAAGAGACCCCCAAAGTCAGTATCGGCGAGTATCGGTATCGGTCGATTTCGGATTGGGGCATGCCAAATCGTATCTATATCGACTGTATTGGTTCGGTGTCGGTTGATACTGCAAATTATGATATTTTAACCCTGAGTCTTTGTTAGCATGGTTAGAAAGTGGAGGAAAAGATTAGTGTCTGACTTATACTGATCTTAAAGCGACTCCAAATTTGATATCTTATTTTTTCTACTTAAGTCTGGTTCTGCACCCCTAGATCTTTATTGTGTAACTGGAATTTCTCCACCAGAAGTTACCATCTCCAGCATTGATATCATGCCCTGTTTTTGTTTAGATTTCCTATCAGAACTGTCACGTGTAAATGCAGAAGCATTGCTAGAAATTGGTCTTGAGGGAGATTTTGATAAAATAGCTGAATTCCTTTCTAGGGATGTTTAGATTGCAAGTTCTCTATAAATAGAACATGGAAGTATCATCAGGAGTTTCTCAAGGGCCTTGAGAACAGTAGGGAAGTTGCTGAGCTAATAAATCTTGTCGAAACATTTTCTTTGCAGTTTGCCATGCCGGGGTTGGAATGAAGTTTCTGAAGATGAAGATCACCTTGTTGTATATACTCGACAACATTGGTATATCTAAATCTTTAACATGTAATAACAATAAGGCCACTATATCCAATTATTTGAATCGGCTACATGGATCATTTTCTTCCATTTTGTTCTATTTTGGGCAATTTCTCAAGTTTATTTTCATTCATGAAATTGACAATTTTAACATGGAACAACTTCTATGTTGTAGTGTGGTGAATGGAGCACTAGAATATCTCTCTACGGATCTTGGAATTGTTGCAAACACAGTACTACAAGGTATATATATAGGCAAATTTTCTGAATTAGTAGTGTAACAATGTTTTATGCTTTTAATAAACCCTATATATTTAAGATGCCAGTAACGACTTTCTACCAACAACAAATACTATCGGGCAGGGACCAGAAGCTTTAAGGCCTTGCCTAGCTATCTATATCTATCTATGTGATGAGAGAGAGCTTGAGTTGTAACTTCTTCCAGTGGCCATGGCTTTAGAAACTCTAGCTCTTCTCCTCAAGATCCTGCTCACTTTCAGCTTATTAAGTTCATCTCAAGGTTCATTTTTCATATGTGCTTCTCTGATTCTTTTATCATTTTACTTTGTTCCCGAACCATTTTAGTTACTCTAGTATTTTTTTCAAGTCTATTTTGAGACAAACTTGTGAATTGTTATTGAGATTTTGTGATATGTGCTTATTTTGTAAAGTTTGGTGAATGTCTTAGAAGTTGGAACCCCTTCAAAAAAAACATACAGAATGTTAGTTTATATAAAAGCACATTTTGTAACCTTCTGCTGTTCCAAGCATCTTCCCTTTGGTTGATTGCATGATTTTTTTCCTTCGACCCTTTCTCTACAATTGTTGTTATATTTGTCAAGAATTCCAATGTACCTATTTTTACCAAGTTCACAGAGTTTAAACACTTACAAAAGTCAATTTTTTTAAAAATTGCTGCAAATTGACACATGTATCCTTGATATCCAAGTCTTGGGAACAATAGGCCTCCTCATATCAAGTCCTGATCCATTTGTTTTCTGATTTTGATTTCTTCTACAAAAGTCAATTTTTTTAAAAATTGCTGCAAATAGACACATGTATCCTTGATATCCAAGTCTTGGGCACAATAGGCCTCCTCATATCAAGTCCTGATCCATTTGTTTTCTGATTTCGATTTCTTCTACTCTTCTTCAATGTGAATCTATGATAAAAATTGAGACTCATCTAAATTTTGTTTTATATATTTTAATGATGACCGCTTTGAACTCATCTTGAACTATTTTAGGGGTGGATGACAACAATTTAACAATTTTTAATTTAATATTTGACTGGAAAGGAGGTCAGTAATGTGGGTCAAATGCATTTATTCAAGGCAAACAGCTTCTCATTAAGGCCATCACATGAGCACTATGACTACATCATAGTGGGATGTGGAACAACAAGGTGTCTCATGGCTGTTACTCTCTCCCAAATGTACAGTATGGCATTTCGTTAACCTTATGAAAATCATGAGGTATCTATCTGATGTCATTACTTACGAAAATCATGATAACTCAGGTTTGAAACTTATATAAAATTCTAAATGGTATCTATCTGATGCCATTACTTATCTCGATAGGCCTATAGTAACGATGTTGTCAGGCTTACCCAGGGCCGGCCCTGTCGATTGCACAGTCATCCCCTCTCAATTTGTTTAGACTTTTCTTATAATTAATATTCAGTGGCCTAAATACCTTAATCTTTTTCAAACAATGGAGTTGGTTGTTGGCAAAAATAATGAAGAGTTGCATTCCTTCTTCTGTTCTTATGTACATTATGTACTCTCACTAATGCGTAGGTCTTAGCTTCGGTTCAGATAATTTTTAGGTATTTACTGTAATGTATAACTTTTAGAAGACATATTTTTATTCATTAATATTCCTGCTACATCTTTAGCACTATACAATTTGTTATAGATACTCTGGTAAGTGTTCGAAAACAAGATACATGATATTTTCATTTATCAAGTAAATGTAAAGACACATTACTTCTAGCTTTTGAACTAAACTGCAAACATTTGTGTCATTTTCTCTATTCTTATTGCTTCTATTATAGAAATTTTTGACAATTTTTTTCTTATACATATATGCTTACGTAATATTCTAAACAATCTCTTTATTAATTTATATAGGTCATTAAAGATTGATCATCACCAAGACAGGAGCTGCATATGCAATTGATCATCAGTTTATATTTATAGATTACTCTAGGTTTTATGTACCAGCTACTTTGGATATTCTTTATTTTATAAGTACCAATATTACTTCTCTTCATGTTATATGTACTGAATTTTGTGGAGCAATATAATTACTTTTTGAGAATTGTTATAATTATTTTTCATGTTGTTGTCGTCTATAATTACTTTAGAGTTAGTTGCCTATATAAAGGCTTTTTAGAATTTGTGAAGGTTAGTTTTGGTTTACATTGGAAAGTCGATGGGGGTGTTCTTGGAAGATGAGCACAATCATACATACCCTCTTCTACAAGAATTGTGTGATATTACATTGTGTTCTTGTGTTTTAATGTATAATAACAATTACAAAAAAAATACTCGTGACAATTGATTTCCATCAAATGTATAAAGTGTATACTAAGGTGACAATAATAAATCTGTTACTGCAAGTGTTTACAATGATGACATGTACTTGTCACTAAACATATACGTTTATTGTGACAACAATAAAAGTGTTACTAAAGTTGTTTTGTGATAGCAAATGTCGTCACGAAAATAATTTTTATTTTTGTCAAAAAAAATATATATTTATTTTTAGTTACAATAAAAAGCTATTTTGTGACAATATTGTGCGTCACTTATAATATTTTTAGTTATGAATTTTGTTGTCACGGAAAGTTTACTATCACTGACAACATATTCTTGTTACAGTAGAGAACTTTCTGTGACAACGACTTTTGGTCGTCAACTATACTTTTAGCTATGGAGGTATAGGCTACGAAAATAAGTCGTCACTGTACTCGTCACAGAAGATGTGTTGTGACGACTTTCATAATTTCTGTGACAACTTTACATGTCACAGAAACCATGTTTTCTTGTAGTGCTAATCTCTAATTTCTTAGAGGCAACATGCAACTCATCATATTCAGTAGTAAGGCCATATATTCTAGCAGTAGCATTCTTGTACTTATTTTTTCAGCAAGTTCTTTATTTAAAGCAGTGATATCATGTGTTTGCTTCTCAATAAGAGATTCGGCATCGTGTAAGCTTAATTTAAGCTTAGATACCTCCTCATTGCTTTCCGTGGGTGTAGTATTTCTAACATTCTCAAGTAAGCAAGAAAGTCTCGACTTCATAGGTTTGATCTTTTCCTTAGCATACTTATACTTGTTAATAACCTTTTTGTGGTCTTCAAGAAGATCACTAAAGGCGTCACCCAGTTCATCAAAGGAGAAATCTTCAAAAGTGTCGTTTACCTTGTCTGAAGTTGCCATTAGACAGACGTTTGCAGTGTCTTGCAAAGAGTCCTCTTCTTCGTCTCTATCACTGGCCTCGCTTTCGTGCCAGATGCTAGTGTTGGCATACTTCTTTGATGTTGGCCTCTTGTATACTTTTTCGTATCTGCTTCCTTTTTTTGCTATAGGAAAATCTTTTCTGACGTGTACCGTCTTCTTGCATCCGAAGCAGGTGGGTTCTTCCTCATCATCTTTTTGTTCCTTCTTCCTTCGGTTGAAGCGTAGGAACTTCTTGAAATTTCAAACCATGAGTGCTTGATCGTCACTTCGGAATCGTCGTCATCTATTTTCTTTGTGATGGTTCTTCGGCGATGAGCTCTTAAGGCAATTTTTTTTTCTTTTGGAGCCGTTTCTTTAAAATCTTTGAGGTCGAGCTCATACATCATCAGTTTGCCCATCAGAGTTTTTAGTGACATAGTCGTAAGATCATTTCCTTCGATAATCGCTGTGACCTTGGGGTTCCAGATCTTCGACAATCCTCTTAGCACTTTGCGTATCTTCTCATGGTTGGAATATGCTTTGCCAAGGAAAGATAGAGGGTTGACGATATCGAGGAATCTGGTAAACATCTGAGTAATTGTCTCATTTGGCTTCATTTTAAATGCCTCGTATTCTTCTATCAGATGGCTGATCTTTGATTCTTTAACCTGTGTGGTTCCTTCATGAGTCACCTCCAGAAGCCTCCATACTTCGTATGAGGAGGAGCATGTAGAGACCATGTTTAATTTAGTCATGTCTATTGCACAAAAGAGAGCATTAATAGCCCTAGCGTATAGACTTGCATGTTTCTTTTCCTGGTCAGAATATTTGTCGTGGAATTTTTCAACAAGAGTCCCCTCGACAGCTATTCTGGCAAGCTTTTTGTAACCATCAGTGACGATGGTCCACAGATCAATGTCTAGAGACTTAAGATAAAAGCTCATCCTAGTTTTCCAATAGGTGTATTTAGTTCCGTCAAATAGGAATGGCCTATTTGTGGACTGTCCCTCACCATAGTTGGAAAAGGTAGGTTGTGTGGTTGCCATGGATCAGCTCTTAGGATGTTAATCCGATAAAAGAGAACAGAACTCTGATACCAATTAAAGTACGTATAGGCAACTCTAGAGGGGGTGAATAGAGTATGTGTTGATAATACACAATTAAAAATAACTTTATTCAAGTTCACCCAACAGAAATAATAATCAGAGTATAAGTGCGGAATATAAATAGAGATCAGAGAAGCATACGCAGACACAGTAGTTTTTAACTTGGTTTTCCTCGTGGAGGACTAGTCCAGGCCTGAAAACTCTGGCTCAGGATTGAAATCCTCTATTTGTGAAATAGCGTACAACCACGTGCCTTTACTCAGAAGAGCACACCAACTTCTTACAGATTCGTAGATGGCGAGACTTAAAATTGTCCAAGTGACTTCTTTTGGAACTCTTGCACATAAACTTTTAATTGACTCGCACTGAGCACCTTGGGGGCTTGGGAAGTTTTGTGGCTAGTGAGATGAGAAGAATAAGCTCTTGAATGTATAGGCTATAGAAGAAGAGAAGATGAGAAGATTGGATGATTGAAAATGAGAGAAATCAAGGCATATATATACTAGTCCAGAGAGGCAAAGTTTGGCCAGAATTCTGTCCCAAATATTTAAAAATTTAGCTCTTCGACAAATAGTAACCAGCAAACCCTAAAAATTAGGTCCTGAAATTAAGGGGGCAGAGTTCGGCCCGAACTCTGTGTGGAGTAGAGTGAGGCCCGAACTCTGTCTCCTTGGAGACAGAATGTTCAATAGGCTGTTTTGGGTTTGGCAGCTTTTTGGACTTTTGTTTGTAGAGCTTTGGGTGTAAAGTCTAGGATTGAGATACTCAGTGCGACTCAACTTACAATAGCCTAGACTCAATAAAAATTAAAATACAAACTTAGAGCTGATGTGTGTGATTGTCTGTTTTGGAGCATGATGTGTCAAGTTGGATCATAATAGATACCGTCTTGTTAATTATCAAGATTAGGTTAACTGCAATCTAGTTTGGGTCAACACCCATCACGAAGAAGAACGGGAAGATCTGAGTCTGCATTGACTTTCGAGACCTCAACTCGGCTTGCCCGAAGGACGAGTTTCCCATCCCGATCACCGACGTAATGATCGACAATATATGTGGCTTCGAGCGCATATCCTTCATGGACGGGTACTCGGGCTACAACAAAATCAAGATGCTCCCAGACGACGAAAAGCACACGTCGTTCAGGACTCCGAAGGGGGTTTACGTCTACACAGTAATGCCCTTTGGCCTGAAGAATACTGGTGCCACATACTAAAGAGCTATGAGCACCATCTTCCGCCAGCACCTCCGTAAAATAGTTGAATGCTATATTTACGATATCACCGTCAAGAGCCGTCTTCGAGGCGATCACCTACAACATCTGAAGACAATCTTCGATCTCATGCGGGCACATCAGCTCAAGATGTCACGACCCGCACCCGCTATAAGGACACGTGCACGTGACAACGCCCAGCCCTCATCGTAAAAACGGCATGGAACGCTGTAGGTTTTCTACTCTAAACAGTTTATATATATATATCAAAACCTGTCGAGAATATGGTCAACTCCGAACGGAGGACAAGCAATGAATAAATATGAGTGCTCAATCACAACTCTAAGATAATAAAGTAAAGACTGAAAGATAAAGACAACAAGACGATAAAATAATAACCTGTCAAGTCCAAACACCAAATAATATACAAGCCCAAGTCTCTAATACAATCCATAATAATAACAGTCTCAAAAGTAGCTGGAGACAAGGTCCAGTATAAAAGACCTACTCTAACTAAGCAATAGGTAAGGTCTCGCCAGACGGAGCTAAGCCCTGCTGGACCAAAGTCTCCAGGTCTAGGCCCACTACGTCATCCGGACCGTAGTAGGTACAGTAATCCCCCTCGTCAGCATCTGTAATATTTTCAACATATCCTGTCAGGATGGAACGAGTACAATCTACTAACAACAGTTCACAAGATATGACAAAAGCTATAAGACTGTAAATAGAGAGTATATACAAGAAAATCATGGAATGTACATGTGAGTATCATGGCAAGGTAAGCGGTAAAACTAGAGCTAGAACAAGGCAAGTAAACTGATCATGGCATGTACAAGAATCAAGAATCATATATCTAGGTGTGTGAGTACTAGCTACAACATATGGCCGGATTGGGTCTGTACAAGGTTATGATCTAGCCAATCATACATGTGGTGTAGGATTGGCATTCACAAGGTTCATAATATATACAAGGCGGATATGACCATACATCTACACTAGTACTCCCCGTCCCCGACTGGTAGAGTGGATCCAAGCAAGACACGTTACGACACGGGATTCTACGAGAAGGGAGCAAGTCTCCTCGAGAATCGGTGTCCATTACTGCACAAGAACTACAAGAGGGCTTGCACAAGATGTACCAAGATAACGAGGAATAACATCTCATGTCGGGATCCATGAATACCAATCCGTGTGACCAATGTGTCGAGAACAAGCATATCTACACTAATTACATGAATTATAATAATCATCATAAATTGGAAAAGTGTCAGAGAATGTACTCGCCTGTAATATGGTATGATATGTCTACTGGAGCAAATACAGCGTCTCGAGGACCTATAGAGAACAAGACGTATCAATACTATGCTTAGGAAATAAAGTCAAGACAATTTAAATCTTATTAAGTCATTCTAGGTCAAGACACGTCAAACTAGACTGTACGAGGTCAAACTAAGTCATATTAGGCCTAACCAGGTCAAACTGGGTCAATGCAAGTCAAACGGAATTAATTTAGGTCGATTTGAGTCAACGGTTGACTTACAGTTGACTTTTGGTCAACTGATCAACTCGGGTCAACTCCGGTCAACTCTGGTCAACCCTAGGTCAATCCTAGGTCAATGGTGACTAATAGTTGACTTTTGGTCAACTTTCCAAGTTTAATGAAATTTGGGACTAAATTGGGTAAAATGTTGACCCTTAGTTGATTTTTGGTCGAAAAAGTCAACCGAGGTCAACCGGGGTCAAGACTAGGTCTAGACGGCTATTTCTATTCATTACCAACCTCTACAACCCATATCCAAGTCCATTTTGGACTTCGAAACCCAAATCTTGGCCGTAGGCCAATATCCTATTTTACCCTTAAAAAGGGTAAAATTCTAACTTAGGCAATTATCAAGTTAGCCTACCTACGCTTGTTATTTTGACCCGATCTCTCTAGGGTAGTAAGATACTAACCTATACATACGTTACCTACCAAAATACCTAGGTATAGTGGACATCCAGTCCATGATACGGCCCATTGCCGATATCTTGAATATTTCAAGATACGCAATGGTACGGCACGATACCGGCGCCCTACGACCCCGATTTCCACTCGGGAGCCTACCCGCAAAATCTAATTTACGTATTCTAACTCCACGCCAAGTTTCAACTCATTCCGACACTCAGAGCTCCGTTTTACCCTCTAACTCGATCTTCTCTATTTCTATTTTCTCACTTTCCTCCCTATTCTTCTTCTTCTATTCCCTTCTCTTCAAATTCCCCTTCTCTAAATTCTATTCTCCTAATTCATCTTCTTCTAACTCTTCCGCTCATTTCTAATCTTCTTTTCTCTCATTCTTTCCTATTCTCCTAACTTCTTCTATCTTCTTCCTATTCTTCCTTTTCTAATTGTTTTCTAACTCTTCTAATTCTTCTCAACTTCTAACTTCTTCTAATCCTTCTTCTTCTAATTTCTTCTTATTCTTTTCTTCCTCTTCCTATCTAACTATCATCCTACATATATATACATATATATATACATATATATATCATATATATATACACATATGGGGGGTTAATGGGGGGTAAAATAGGGGCTGAATGGGGGGTAAATGGGGGGGGGAGGAACTGGCAGCCTACTACTGCCAGTTACTGCTGCTGTTGTGCAGCTGTAGCTGCTGCTACAGGGACTGCTACTGCTGCTGTTTTCTCTTCTTCTCTCCTTCTACTTCTTCCTCCTTATTCCTCTCTCTCTATATATATATATATATATATATATATATATATATATATATATATATATATATATATAACTAGCCACCTATCTATCTATATATCTATCTATCCATATATCTATCTATATATATATCTACATACACCTATATATATAATCTAATATCCATCCCTCTATCTATATATATACATATATACACACACATATAGATATACATATATATACATAGACACACACACATATAGATATATATATATATATATATATATATAAAATATATATATATATATATATATATATATATATATATATATATATATATATATATATATATATATATATATATATAAATGCATACACACTCACACACACTCTCCCTACCACACAAACACACACTCACTCTCACACACACCAACACACACTCTCACCACCACTCTCACACACAAACACCACCACTACCATTTCCCCTACACACACACACAAATACCTATAAACATATAATATATATATACATATATATATATATATATATATATATATATATATATATATATATATATATATATATATATACATATATATATATTCATATATACATATATATATATATACCATTCAATATATATATATAAACCCCTAATAATTTTCTTAACCTAGATTTCTAGGGAACCCTATGAAATTTATGGGCAAATGGTAGAGAATCTTCTCCTCTACAATAATTGTGAAGACAATAAATGGAAAGGAGTAATAAATATAGAAATAATGACATACCTAAAATAGGTTTCTTGTAGGGAAGAAGGAGTTTGGGAAGAAAAGGGATTTTTAGAGAGGGAGAGAGTTGTGACTTAGTGTAGAAGAAAGGGGGGGACTCCTACTCATGGTCGTCCATGGCTAATGGGTTTGGGTTGGGGATCCAATAAGCCCCCAACCCATTAGACTTGGTTTAGGTTCAAATTGAATTCGGTTTGTTTCTAATTAACCAATTAAGTCTCTAAAATGACTAATTAAGCCATGGAAGTTGGGTTTATGATTTCTAACCTAATTATGATGGTATGTGGGCCAAGCCCAGCTAGTATGTGGGTCCCACTAGGGTCCAGGCTACCCGGGTCTCCAACTTGAGTCCGAATTGGATAAAATCCAAACCAAACCAAATAAATCCCAAAAAATCACATAAAATCAAATAAAATTTCTAAAAATTATAAAACTTAAAAAATGATGAAAATACTCCTAATTCGAAAACTGAGGGTGACAAATCTATCCTCCTTAAAAAATTTCGTCCTCGAAATTCAAACGGTCGTACTCTTCTCTAGGTCTAGCACCCAACAATCAAGGTCTACTAAATTTTATCCTAAGTTATATAACATGTAATCTAGGAAATCAGAACACATGCATGGTTTTAAATCTCTACATTATCGTGTTATTGTAGTCTTCATTGGGGTTTTCTATTTAATCTAGCATGATCATCACATATGCAACTAAAGGTACTAAGAAAGCAATCATCAATCAATGGGCGGAGAGAACAGGTAAAAGAAAAAGCAAGACCCTACCTCCTAGTCCAATGCGTGCAGGATCCTCAACTGTCATCGCAAAAGCCCTATCCTGGCGAGGTATATCCCGCTGCTGGTGGAGGGCATGATGCGGTGCCATAGGTGGCCTACCCTGTGCTCCCTGAGCTGCACGACGATGGTTCGTAGGACAATCTCTCAACTGATGTCCAGCCTTCCCGCAATAGAGGCACAAGCCCAGCCTCTTCCGACAGACCTTCCAGATGTGACCGGGCTTCTTGCAGAAGTTACAAGGAGCCCCATGCTGTTCCTGCCTCTGCTGAGTGTGCTGCACCTGCTGCTGAACCGGTGCTCTGGCCTGCACCTGCGGCTGGTGATGGTGGAAAGAACGATGATGAAGCTGAGGGCGCTTAGCAGCCCCCGCGCTGCTAGAAGCTCCTGAGAAAAGATCACGCTCCCTCTTGGGCTTCAAGCCCCACTCCCGTTCTACCTTGCGGGCCTCCGCGTAGATCTGGGTATAAGTCTCATAGAAGGAGGGAATGAGGATCTTGATATCCCAAGTGAGCCCCTCCCTGAAACGGCTTGCCCTGATCTCCTGGTCTCGAACCATGTACTCTGCATATCGGCTCAGACGGCCGAACTCTGCTGCGTACTCCTCCACAGATAGACTGCCCTGCTGCAGATCCTGGAACTGTCGTACCAGGTCAATCTTGTCCGTGAGGGAAAAGCACTTCTCCTTGAAGAGGAGCTTGAACTCTGCCCAAGCGTGGCCCTCTCCAGGTAGGGTTGGCTCGTTTCTGAACCAGGTGCACGCAATGTCTAGCAACTGCAAACCTACTGCCTCGACCTTCAGGTCGTCTGCCAGGCGGGAGGCCCTCATCTGACGCTCGATATCTTCGAGCCAATCGTCTGCATAGACCATACCCTTGGTCCCGCTAAAGTCATGGGGCCCGAGCTTCTTGAAGTCCTGGATATCTCCGTACCTAGTACGCGTCCCCGATGAGGAGCCCTCTGCTCCACGGCTGCAAGGGCCAACTGATGGGCATCCTCCATGCCCTGACACATCATGTCTGTCTGCCTCCGCTGAGCCTCGGCCTGGGCTCTCTGAGTCTCCAGTATCTGCTAGAGGAAGGTAAGCATCTGCCCCATATCTGTAGACAGAGGAGGTAGAGGTGGAAGTACGTCTGCAACTAGCGGAGGAATCCGCTGCGCAGGAGGAGGAAGCGCACCCCCGACAGCTCCCAGCACTACGGGAAGAGCACCCGCAATAGCCCCAGGGACGGTCATCGAGAGCGCTGGAGGAGTACCCCCGAGAGCCCCTACAGAAGTCCCATCTGCAGGGGAAGTGACCGGAGCCTGTCCGCCAGAGGTAGCAGACCTCTCCGTCTCCCCGTGCTCCTCGCCAGGAGAGTGACTCATAGACATCCTGGAGACAGATTGAAAAGAAGATATCAATATGGCACATGAAGGATTTTATCAAAGGAGGACAGCTAGAATGCATTAAATCAATATCAAAGACGGTAAGCAAGATAAGCAAGGAAAGATCCTACTGTGATTGAGTACTCTTAGCCTATAGCCTATCTTAGATACGTACCGTAGGCTCGTAATAGCACTCTAAGTCGAGCGCCACTACGACATCGCACTAATTGCGACTCTCGACCTGCATGGCCACCACTAAAAACGTGTCATGACCCGCACCCGCTATAAGGGCACGTGCACGTGACAACGCCCAGCCCTCACCGTAAAAATGGCGTGGAACGCTGTAGGTTTTCTACTCTAAATAATTTATATATATGTATATATCAAAACCTGTCGAGAATATGGTCAACTCCGAACGAAGGACAAGCAATGAATATATATGAGTGCTCAATCACAACTCTAAGATGATAAAGTAAAGACTGAAAGATAAAGACAACAAGACGATAAAATAATAACCTGTCAAGTCCAAACACCAAATAATATACAAGCCCAAGTCTCTAATACAATCCATAATAATAACAGTCTCAAAAGTAGCTGGAGACAAAGTCCAGTATAAAAGACCTACTCTAACTAAGCAATAGGTAAGGTCTCGCCAGGCGGAGCTAAGCCCTGCTGGACCAAAGTCTCCAGGTCTAGGCCCACTACGTCATCCGGACCGTAGTATGTATAGTAATTCCCCTCGTCAGCATCTGTAATATTTTCAACATATCCTGTCAGGATGGAACGAGTACAATCTACTAACAATAGTTCACAAGATATGACAAAAGCTATAAGACTGTAAATAAAGAGTATATACAAGAAAATTATGGAATGTACATGTGAGTATCATGGCAAGGTAAGCGGTAAAACTAGAGCTAAAACAAGGCAAGTAAACTGATCATGGCATGTACAAGAATCATATATCTAGGTGTGTGAGTACTAGCTACAACATGTGGCCGGATTGGGTCTGCACAAGGTTATGATCTATCCAATCATACGTGTGGTGTAGGATTGGCATTCACAAGGTTCACAATATATACAAGGCGGGTATGACCATACATCTATACTAGTACTCTCCGTCCCCGACTGGTAGAGTGGATCCAAGCAAGACACGTTACGACACGGGATTCTACGAGAAGGGAGCAAGTCTCCTCGAGAATCGGTGTCCATATACTACACAAAAACTACAAGGGGGCTTGCACAAGATATACCAAGATAACGAGGAATAACATCTCATGTCGGGATCCATGAATACCAATCCGTGTGACCAATATGTCGAGAACAAGCATATCTACACTAATTACATGAATTATAATAATCATCGTAAATTGGAAAAGTGTCAGAGAATGTACTCGCCTATAATATGGTATGATATGTCTACTGGAGCAAATGCAGCATCTCGAGGACCTATAGAGAACAAGACATATCAATACTATGCTTAGGAAATAAAGTCAAGATAATTTAAATCTTATTAAGTCATTCTAGGTCAAGACACGTCAAACTAGACTGTACGAGGTCAAACTAAGTCATATTAGGCCTAACCAGGTCAAACTGGGTCAATGCAAGTCAAACGGAATTAATCTAGGTCGATTTGAGTCAACGGTTGACTTACAGTTGACTTTTGGTCAACTGATCAACTCTGGTCAACTTCGGTCAACTTTGGTCAACCCTAGGTCAATCCTAGGTCAATGGTGACTAATAGTTGTCTTTTGGTCAACTTTCCAAGTTTAATGGAATTTGGGACTAAATTGGGTAAAGTGTTGACCCTTAGTTGACTTTTGGTCCAAAAAGTCAACCGGGGTCAAGACTAGGTCTAGACGGCTATTTCTATTCATTACCAACCTCTACAACCCATATCCAAGTCCATCTTGGACTTCGAAACCCAAATCTTGGCCGTAGGCCAATATCCTATTTTACCCTTAAAAAGGGTAAAATTCTAACTTAGGCAATTATCAAGTTAGCCTACCTACGCTTGGTATTTTGACCCGATCTCTCTAGGGTAGTAAGATACTAACCTATACATACGTTACCTACCAAAATACCTAGGTATAGTGGACATCCAGTCCATGATACGGCCCATTGCCGATATCTTGAATATTTTAAGATACGCAATGGTACGGCGCGATACCGGCGCCCTACAACCCCAATTTCCACTCGGGAGCCTACCAGCAAAATCTAATTCACATATTCTAACTCCATGCCAAGTTTCAACTCATTCCGACACTCCGAGCTCCGTTTCACCCTCTAACTCGATCTCCTCTATTTCTATTTTCCCACTTTCCTCCCTATTCTTCTTCTTCTATTCCCTTCTCTTCAAATTCCCCTTCTCTAAATTCTATTCTCCTAATTCATCTTCTTCTAACTCTTCCTCTCATTTCTAATCTTCTTTTCTCTCATTCTTTCCTATTCTCCTAACTTCTTCTATCTTCTTCCTATTCTTCCTTTTCTAATTCTTTTCTAACTCTTCTAATTCTTCTCAACTTCTAACTTCTTCTAATCCTTCTTCTTCTAATTTCTTCTTATTCTTTTCTTCCTCTTCCTATCTAACTATCATCCTACATATATATACATATATATATCATATATATATATACACATATGGGGGGTTAATGGAGGGTAAAATAGGGGCTGAATGGGGGGTAAATGGGGGGGGGGGGGGGGGGGGGGGGAACTGGCAGCCTACTGCTGCTGTTGTGTAGCTGTAGCTACTGCTACAGGGACTGCTACTGCTGCTGTTTTCTCTTCTTCTCTTCTTCTACTTCTTCCTCCTTATTCCTCTATATATATATATATATATATATATATATATATATATATATATATATATATATAACTAGCCACCTATCTATCTATATATCTATCTATCCATATATCTATCTATATATATATATATAGATAGATAGGTGGCTAGTTATATATATATATATATATATATATATATATATATATATATATATATATATATATATATATATATATATATATATATATATATATATATCTACATACACCTATATATATAATCTAATATCCATCCCTCTATCTATATATATACATATATACACACACATATAGATATACATATATATACATAGACACACACACATATAGATATATATGAATATGTAAATGCATACACACTCACACACACTCTCCCTACCACACAAACACACACTCGCTCTCACACACACCAACACACACTCTCACCACCACTCTCACACACAAACACCACCACTACCATTTCCCCTACACACACACAAATACCTATAAACATATATATATATATATATATATATATATATATATATATATATATATATATATATATATATATATATATATTTTATATATATATATATATATATACACCATTTCCCCTACACACACACACAAATACCTATAAACATATATATACATATATATATATATATATATATATATATATATATATATATATATATATATATATATATATATATATATATATATATATATATATATATATATATATATATATATATATATTTTTTTTTTTTTTTTTTTATATATATATATATATATATATATATATATATATATATATATATATATATATATATATATATATATATATATATATATATATATATATATATATATATATATATATATATATATATATACCATTCAATATATATATAAATCCCTAATAATTTTCTTAACCTAGATTTCTAGGGAACCCTATGAAATTTATGGGCAAATGGTGGAGAATCTTCTCCTCTACAATAATTGTGAAGACAATAAATGGAAAGGAGTAATAAATATAGAAATAATGACATACCTAAAATAGGTTTCTTGTAGGGAAGAAGGAGTTTGGGAAGAAAAGGGATTTTTAGAGAGAGAGAGTTGTGACTTAGTGTAGAAGAAAGGGGGGGACTCCTACTCATGGCCGGCCATGGCTAATGGGTTTGGGTTGGGGATCCAATAAGCCCCCAACCCATTAGACTTGGTTTAGGTTCAAATTGAATTCGGTTTGGTTCGGTTTATTTCTAATTAACCAATTAAGTCTCTAAAATGACTAATTAAGCCATGGAAGTTGGGTTTATGATTTCTAACCTAATTATGATGGTATGTGGGCCAAGCCCAGCTAGTATGTGGGTCCCACTAGGGTCCAGGCTACCCGGGTCTCCAACTTGAGTCCGAATTGGATAAAATCCAAACCAAACCAAATAAATCCCAAAAAATCACATAAAATCAAATAAAATTCCTAAAAATTATAAAACTTGAAAAATGATGAAAATATCCCTAATTCGAAAACTGGGGGTGACACAAGATGAACCCCGCCAAATCCTTTCTTGGGGTTTCCAGTAGAAATTTCTTGTGCTTCATTATCGCTGCAAAAGGCATCCATGTCAATCCCGAGAAGACTAAAGCCATCCTTGACATGGACCCTTCGAAGAACCTTAGAGAACTTTAAGGCCTGTAGGGACGTCTCGCATACATCCGAAGGTTTATCGCGAACCTTTCTGGGAAATGCCAGCCCTTCACCAAGCTCATGAAGAAGGGAGTCTCCTATGCATGGACGAAAGAATGTCAGAAAGACATTGACGACATTAAAGCTTATCTGACGAGCCCCCCAGTCTTGGTGGCACCTGTCGTAGGCAAACCATTTCTACTTTATGTCTGCGTAACGGACCATTCCCTTGGCACTTTGTTGGCCCAAAACAATGATGCGGGCTACGAGCAAGCCATCTACTACCTCAGCAGGACAATGACCTGGGTCGAACATCGGGACAACCCTGTCAAAAAGGAGTGTCTAGCTCTGGTGTTCTCTATCCAGAATACTAGCCATTATGTCTCAGGATAGACAATTCACGTCATCTTTCGAGTTAATCAGCTCAGATCCTCATGACAAAACTGGGAGCGCTAAACTCCCGATTAGCAACTTGGCCGATACTATTGACACCATATGACATGGTATTCGTCCCGCAAAAGGCTGTCAAGGGCCAAGCACTGGCCGACTTCCTAGCCGCGCACCCAATTCTGGAATTGTCCCAATTTTATGAGGATATTCCAGATGAAGTACGAGAATCAAACATTACCGAAGAGAATCCGTTTGGCGGATGTTCTTCGATGGTGCTTCAAGAACATGCCACAAAGGCCAGATCATCACAGGAGTGGGGTTAGTGTAGGCCTCAAAAATGAAAGTCACGCTGAGTTGATCAAGACAGAGTCAAAAGTCACGCTCAGTTGATCCAGACAATATAAACAAATCACGCTGGGAGACAGCTCATCATTTGCCAAAGTGTAATTATGACTGACAACACGACAGTCGAAGAATATCTCTTCGTATGCCACGTATACACAGAATTCGAGAGATCATCGCCGTCTATCGCGTGATTTTTGAAATCTTCTTCAGCAAGACTCAGCCTTCGTCGAGTTGGCGTACCAAAAGGGTTTCTTGTCATTTAATGCGACTGACAAAGCAATCACTGTCAGAGATTTTATGTCAGTCGAGACACGCCGAATCAAGACAGCTGGCAGTTCTATCTCAAGTCTACGTGTATTTGTGATCTTCATCTCAAGTTTGTATGGATTCTGAAGTTTTCTTCCTCAAAGTTTGCGTGGATTTTGAAGTTCTTTGCCTCGAAGTCTGCGTGGATCCTGAAGCTTCCTGCCCCAAGTTTGCGTGGATTTTGAAGCTTTCTACACCGAGTTCGCGTGGATTTCGTCTTCAACAAGTCTGCGTGGATTTCATCAAATTGGAGTACGTGGCAGCCATGCCACTGATCTCTCGCCTGCATGTCCTGTAACTTGCACACGACTCATGCATGATTGCCATGTGTCCAACAGTTACAGGCCACGTCCAGTAACTGCTCATAACCTTGCGTATGTTAAATCCTGCATGATTTTCAACTAAGCACAGGCTGTGAAGACAGTTATCTTTTCAGTTATTATTTTTGACTCTATAAATAGAGTTCTTTTTCTCATTCATTGTACAGATACATTGATATCTACTGTCAAAATTTTGAGAGCTTTTCTTCTTCGCATAGTCCAAGGGATAAAGTGATCGTCTTCTAGATCGGATTCCCACAGTTGTAATTTTCCCAGAAACACAACAAATAAAGAGAATTTCTTTATGGAAAACAAATTGGCGACTCTGCTGGGGAAAACCATCTCCTCTTCTGAGATGGTAACAACTCAATGCGATACTTCGTCAATCGGCTCGACGAAGAAGGTGATGACGATCAAATTCGATCAACTCGCCTATGAAGAAATACAGCGGGCTAAGGGTGGCAAGCCCACTCCAGCCTCCATCATCACTGCCAAGTCGAAGGGACACTCTGTCTATGTCCCTAAGAATCGGTTGGCAGTCAATGGTGAAGTCTCTGCCACAGTGTCTACTCCTACCTCTGGCAAGAACTCCACTGCAAGCACGCACACTCTTGTGCGCTCGAAGATGACAGTAATCAAAAGTCACGTTGACAGTACTGGCTCCTTAGCCAAATCTGTTCCAACGTGCAAATTTAACCCCAAAAGTCACGTTGACAGTACTGGCTCCTTAGCCAAATTTGTTCCAGTGTGCAAATTCTACCCTAAAAGTCACGCTGACAGTACTGGCTCCTTGGCCAAATCTGTTCCAGCATGCAAATTCAACCCTAAAAGTCACGCTGACAGTACTGGCTCCTTAGCCAAATCTGTTCCAGCGTGCAAATTCAACCCTAGAAGTCACGTTGACAGTACTGGCTTCTTAGCCAAATCTGTTCCAGCGTGCGAATTCAACCCTAAAAGTCACGCTGACAGTACTGGCTCCTTAGCCAAATCTGTTCCAGCGTGTAATTCTAAAATTAAAAGTCACGCTAACAGTACTGGTTCCTTAGCCAAATCTGTTTCAGCGTGTATTTCATCAGAGAAGAATAACTCCTTAGTTATCTCTTCTTCTTTACCGAGTTCTACTAGAACTGGGGGTGGTCTTCCACACAAAGTCCCTTCGAAAAGGAATAACTCTTTAGTTGTTTCTTCTGCTCCTGTAGTTTTTACTTCAGGAACAGTTTTGACTGATACTTTTGTTAGTCAAAGGAAAGGAGATGGTCTTTTGACTACTCTTCCTTCTGGATATTCTATGTCTCAAAATCTGATTGAGTCTAAGAAGAAATATTCCTTAATATCTTCTCCTATGACTTCTTCAAATTGGGCACAGAATCTGTCCATTAAAGAGGGTCTGTTACCAACTCCTAATCAAAGGAGTGGTTCAACTCTTCCTTCTCTACAAATATCCAGATCAATGGAGGGAAAACTCCATGTTTCCAAAATTAATGTGTTACCTTCCACTGATTTAAGAACAAAACTCAGCACTTCTGGTGTTAAGAAACCATACCAATTGGATATGAAGATAAAAGATCCAGATGCAGAGTATGCAAGAAATTATGTGGCTCACATTAATCACTCTTTGTATAATCAAGAGCCATTAAGACCCAAGAACAGGAAGTATACTCCTCAATCTTCACAAACAGATTTACGGGAATATCTTCAACAGAAGAGAAGGAGTAATTCTATGTCAAAGGAACATGCTGAATGTGACTTCTATCCAAGAGTCATAATTCAGTGCAAATGTCAATCAACGGTTCAAGACCATGGTGATCATGAATGTGACTTCCAGCCAAGAGCCACAATGCAATGCAGATGTCAAACTAAACGATAGTCTGTCTTCAATAGGATTCAGTATGAACCTATGCCTGATGAAGATGAGCCTTTGTTTGCCTCTGTCAACATGACTTCTCGGGACACCGGGGGTAGAGTTGATAGTCCAGATGGAGTATATAGAAACACCAGAGCAAGAGTCCTGGCTTCTAGTCAAAGAAATTTGATCCCTGAAATTGATTCTGAATTCCTTGGAGAATCTAACTTCCCACCTCTTCCTACTGGGGGTAGTTCTCCTATAATTGACTTTGATGCACAAAGCAATGATTCAGAGCATACAACATCTACTAGTTCATCGATAATTCCTCGTACAGTCACAACTTATATAGTTGATGGGAATACTGATGAACCTTCTTCTTCCTTGACTCCTCAAGATCAAAGAATTGATTCTTTGGAACAACAAATGAAGTCTATGGCTGATACTATGAAGTCGATGTATGAACTCATGGCAACACAGATGCAAAATCGACAGACTGTACCAGATGCCATACCAACTGACACTGATATGAGTCCAGTACAAGTTCTTCCAGCAGTACAATCTAATAATCCTAGACCAGCTCAACCAAATCCTAGTCTCTCTGGAGCTGGGGGTAGTACTTACAATGCTGTTCCTCCTCCCAACTATTCTCTACAAGCCACAACTCCACAATCTTCGGGAGTTGTCTCTGAAGAATTGAAGAATCTCAAAACTCAATTCGAGGCATTCAAACAGAAGGATGGTTTACAAAGGTTAGGCATCAAGCAGCCTTATCCGATAGAATGGAAGCAAGTATCATATCCTCCTAAATACAAGCCTCCTACTATCTCATTCTATGATGGAACCACTTCTCCAAGTCAGTTTATTAATCACTTTGAAGTGATGACTGATCAACTGCAACTAAATGATGCCCTCCTTACTCGGGTATTTATTGGATGTCTCAAGGGAACGGCTTATGAATGGTATAGGAGTCTCCCAGATGGGAGCATTACCACATTTGCTGGTTTCAAACAGATGTTTCTTGAAAGGTTCTATGAAGGGCTTAATGACATGACTATGTCTGCTCTTATTAGAATCAAGCAGAAAAATAATGAATCTACAGAGGAATACATTGAATGGTTTCGAAGAAAAGCTCTGAAGATGCCTCTTGGAACTCCTGATGTTGTCACCATTGACACGTACAAATCAAACTTGTTGCCAATCATCAGTATGTGGACAGGGTCCACTCAATTTCAAGATTGGCCTTCCTTCATAGTCAGTGCCAAAGCTGCAGAAATCAGTGCTGAAACCTTCAAAGGTTTAGGAGTGCAGATGACTCCTAAAGAAACAGGACAAGGTGCTAACAATAAAAACAATGCTCGCAAGGGAAAAGAAACTCTTGAAGTTAATCTTCAGAGCAAAAATACATCAAATGTTCAAACTCCTGCCTCTACAACTCAACAATCAAGAACACCTCGCCCCAAAGAAGAATATTCTTTTGATGACGACGATGTCCTTGGTATCTTTGAATATCTGCTGAAAGGTAATAAGATACAATTACCTGAGATCAAGAAACCTGATGAAGCTGGTAAGACAGATCATCCTAAATACTGTCCATATCACAGAATGCTGGGTCATACAATTCGTACATGTTATGTACTGAAAGGAAAGATCCAAGAAATGATTAAATCTGGAGCTATCTCTCTTACTCCAAAAGAGAAGACCGTCACCTCCAACGTCGTCTCTATGTAATTCGGAGATTTCCCTCCTCAACTCCTTGAAGGTGGGATCATTCCTATTCCCAAGGCAACTTTTGACATAGTGAATCTTCCTCCTCCACGGTCTGAAGGATTAGTGCCAATCACTTTGGAGACTGGAGAAATCATGTGGATCCATCCTGATCTAGTGGCAGATTTTGAATCTCCTTTTCCTCAAAAGATTTCTTTTCGAAAGTTCAAGAAGGCTGGAAAGATCAAGTCATGTCATATGACTTCTCTTGGGTCCATTTCTGACACAGAGCCAAAAGACAAAGAAGAAGCACTTGTTAGTGCTACTCGAACGGGGAAACCTTATCTAAAGGATTATTCCAAAAGTCCTGAGGATCCTTTTGATATCCCTCCAGCTGATAAAGATGCTTCTAATGTTCCTCCTGAAGAAGAATCATCTACTGCACCTGTTCTTTCAACTACACCAGTTGAACCTATTCCTCCCAAGCCTACAGCTCTGGAGAAAGGCAAACAACAGGCTCGGTTTGATAAGCCAATCAAGAAGTCCTCTTCTCTTGGACTTCAGAAGCCTTACAACTTCGACATTTTGGCTCAACTTGCTAATACTCCAGCTAGAATGTCCCTCTTTGAACTTCTACGTCTTTCCAAAGAGACTCGGGAGACATTAAGTGAAGCACTTCTACAAGCTGACTCTTGTCTTGCACAATTGAAGAAGCCAGATGCAGAACCTGCCGCTTGCTTACATTGCAACAGTGTACTGGAGATTATCCCAAATATCACCTTTACACAAGACGACATGCTATTGGAGGATAATCGACATGATCGGCCTCTCTACTACACTGGTTATATCGACACAAAGAAGATAGATCGTATCCTCATTGATCCAGGGTCTGCTATAAGTATAATGCCAAAGAGTCTGTTGGATGAACTAAAAATCCCTTTCAACAAGCTCTCCAAG
Organism: Iris pallida; assembly: GCA_029216955.1. Classification (NCBI taxonomy): domain Eukaryota; kingdom Viridiplantae; phylum Streptophyta; class Magnoliopsida; order Asparagales; family Iridaceae; genus Iris; species Iris pallida. The sequence continues at coordinate 6,644,002 of JANAVB010021799.1, forward strand.
ACGGTTACTACTATCTTGGGATTCAATCAAAGCCGAAGTGAGCCTTTGGGAAAGATTCATCTGAAGCTTCAGATAGGCGATTTCAGATCTAAAGTTACTTTCTATATGATCGAGATCGCGGGATCCTATAATCTTCTTCTGGGGAGGCCCTTTCTTCATGAAAATAATGTGGTGCCCTCTACTCTTCATCAATGTTTTAAATACATTGATTGCAATGGAAGAGTACAAAAAGAAGTTGCTGATATAAATCCCTTCCATGGGGTTGAAGCTTATTTCAACGATTCTCGAATGTACAAAGAAGAGTATACAAGGATCATACAAGCTATGGAAAAAGAAGATGCACAAAGTGAGACTTTAATAATCCCTGTTAAAGGTCGAACTACTCAGCAACAATCTCCTAAACCCTCTGGAGAAAATTCTTTCATCATTCCAGTGAGTGGACGGATCTCTCCGTTACCTCAGTCATCTACTCAAAATATACTGATCATTCCTGTCAGTGGGCGTACTACAGTTCCTGTATCTTCACAAGATACTCTGCTAATTCCAGTTGGAGGGCGGACTACTCTTCCTACTCAAACTTCAAGAGAGCTCACCTCTTCTGAGCCATTTGTTATCGATCTTAATCGAAACAAAGCTTCTTCTTCTTCTCCCCCTTTAGTCATTGACTTGGCTAAAATCTCTAAGGCTCAGCCTTCTCCCAATGTAAATACTGCTGCTTTTTCATAGTTATTTACATCTGTTAGATGACTTGAACACAATAACCATAGGAGTTGTACAGACTGTTCATACAGATGTATCCCTAGAACCTGTACAATCTTCATACTTTCTAGTTCCCAGCAGAAAGCCAGGAGACATTCCAATATTCTTCTACAAAGGGCCTCAAAATCCTTCTGATCTTGAAGATGATGACAAAAATGATGATACTGGAAGATTACAACTACGTCGTTATAGTCAGCAATCTAAAGACATCATCAAAAATATGGACTATGACTTCAGGACTGGCCTCAATAGTAAAAAAGGAAGAAAAATGCCTGTTCGTATTCCTCCTCTGAAATATGGAAGGACGAAATACGGATTGGGCTATATAGCTCCTACTCCTTTTATCAATATTTTCCATGAAGATCCCGAGTCTGACGAAGATAAGAGATCTGATTCTTCTAGTACCACTTCTTGGGATTCCGATACAAGTATCGGGAACTTCTACTGCAACATTCTGTCTTCCAACATGGTTTTCATTGACCATTCTGAAGAAAGTGATGAAGACGAAGAAGAGTTTGAAATCTCACCTGAATCAGAACAGTGGGCCCAAAGATTAGATAATCAATGGGAGTTCCGTTTCGAGCAAAAAGAACCTCCGACTGAAGATAAACTTATTCAAATAGATGTTGGTGAAGAGGGATCTCCCAAACCAATATTCATCAGTGAAAGTCTTTCAGAAACTGATAAGAAAGACATGATCAAACTCATTCGTGATTACATCGATGTCTTTGCTTGGAGTTATGAAGATATGCCAGGGCTTGATCCTCAAATTGCAACTCACAAGCTCAATATCTTGCCGAATGCTAAACCGGACAAACAACAACAGCGACGATTTCGTCCAGACATCATGGATGCAATTGAAGCTGAAGTCGATAAACTCATTACCTCTGGGTTTATTAGAGAGGAACAACATCCCGATTGGGTGGCTAATATTGTTCCTGTTCTTAAAAAGACTGGCAAGATCAGAGTATGCATAGACTTCCGCGATCTCAATGCGGCATGTCCTAAAGACGAATTCCCTCTACCAATCACTGATGTCATGGTCGATAATACCTGTGGATTTGAACGAATGTCATTCATGGACGGGTATTCTGGGTACAATCAGATCAAAATGTTTCCAGAAGACGAGAAGCACACTTCTTTCAGAACGTCGATTGGTACATACTGTTATACAGTTATGCCATTCGGTCTCAAGAATGCAGGAGCAACTTATCAACGAGCTATGAGAACTATATTCCGTGAACATTTACGAAAAATAGTCGAATGCTATGTTGATGATATTACAGTCAAAAGTCGACAAAAGGAGGATCATATCCAAGATTTGAAGACTATATTTGATCTAATGCGTAAGCATCAATTAATGATGAACCCTACTAAGTCCTTCTTAGGCGTCTCTAGTGGTAAATTTCTCAGCTTCGTCATTACCTCTAAAGGTATACACGTGGATCCCGAGAAGATCAAAGCCATTCAAGAGATGCGTCCTCCACGCACCTTAAAAGAGCTACGAAGATTTCAAGGAAGAATCGCTTATATCAGGAGATTCATCTCTAATTTATCAGGACGCTGCAGACCATTCAACAAACTTATGAAGAAAGGTGTCTCTTTTGTCTGGAATGATGAATGTCAGAAAGCATTCGATGATATAAAACAATATCTAATGAGCCCTCCAGTGTTGGTACCTCCCATCGTAGGAATACCATTCCTCCTCTATACTCGAGCAATGAGTCATTCATTGGGTGCATTACTCGCTCAAAAGAATCAAAATGGCCATGAACAAGCCATTTATTATCTCAGCCGCACTATGACCGGAGCTGAACCTCGATATTCACCGGTTGAAAAAGAATGTCTAGCCTTGATGTTTGCTGTCCAAAAGACACGTCATTATATCATTGGCCAGACTATTCATGTCATCTCCAGGATCAATCCTATACGGATCATGATGAAGAAACCCAGTATTTTGAATTCTCGATTGGCTAACTGGGGAATCCTACTTGTTCAGTATAACATGCACTATATTCCTCAGAAATCAGTCAAAGGACAAGCTTTAGCTGATTTTCTGGCTGCTCACTCAATTCCAGAAAATTCAAAACTCTATGATGAAATCCCAGATGAAGTCCTAGATTCAAATCAAATTGCTGAAGAAGATCCTACTTGGCGTTTATTCTTTGATGGAGCATCAAGAATTGGTCCTAATGGTGATATTGTCGCTGGAGTTGGAATCGTTCTTGTATCGCCAGAAGGTCTTGCCATCCAAAGAGCTTATTCTCTCGATCAGCCGTGTTCAAACAATGTAGCTGAGTACAATGCATTACTTATTGGTCTTCAACTCGCTAAACATCTGAATATTCAACATTTGGAGGCGTACGGAGACTCTAAACTCATTGTCAATCAGATCAGGGGTACTTATGAAGTTTGCCATCAAGATCTGGTTTCTTATCAAAAAACAGCTATATCTATGGCTTCTTCGTTTGAAGAATTCTTCATTGAACATGTTAGGCGAGCATGTAACACAGAAGCTGATGCCCTTGGTAATCTTGCAGCGGTGCTGGCTATTCCAATCAGACGGCAATAAATAATCATTGTTCGTAATTGAGAATTATTTCATCTTGAAAATAATTTGACTCTAGGACTTCCAGTTGACATTGAAGAATCAACATCTCATGACGTCAACACAACAAGACGATTTGGATTCAGTCGTAAATCGATGTCATCTTCATCCGATTCCAGCATGGAATTCATCTTCAGTAACTTGACTGAGAATCAGAATACGGATAAAGATTGGAGACTTCCTTTCTTAGATCTCGTATTATATGATATTCTTTCGGATGATCCGAGTGAGGCAGCATCTATCAGACGACGATCACTCAGATTCTACTACTATCATACAACAAAGACCTTATATCGTCGAGCTTATGATGGTTTACTCCTTCGATGTGTTGCCGGTGACGAGGCTCAACAAATCATTTGCAAAGCACATGATGGAATTTGTGGAGCACATCAGCCAGGACCAAAACTTCAAGACCGTATTTGACGTATGGTTATTATTGGCCCACCATGGTATCTGATGCCATCGAATATGCAAAGAAGTATAAAGCTTGTCAAATCCATACGGATTTTATTCATCAACCCTCGGAATTTCTATATCCGACGGCAGCATCATGGCCCTTCGAAGCTTGGGGCATGGACATTGTCGGTCCGATCAATCCACCGTCATCTAAAGGTCATCGGTTCATTCTCGCAATAACCGATTACTTCTCCAAATGGGCCGAAGCCATTCCTTTATCTGAAGTTAAGACGTCTAATGTCATCAGCTTTATTAAGCACCATGTCATCTACAGATTTGGTGTTCCTCGACGCATTGTTCATGATAACGGACCACAGTTCGTCAGCCAGAAATTTACTCGATTCTGTGATGATCACCGGATCAATAATGTGGCTTACCGCATATAATCCAGCAGCTAACGGATTAGCAGAAGCTTTCAACAAGACTATCATCAAACTCCTAAAGAAGTTTATCTCCACTAACAAATGTAATTGGAGTGACAAGCTCGGGGAATGTTTGTGGGCTTATCGTACTACAGTTCGTAATGCTACCAAATGTACACCTTTCTCTCTGGTGTATGGTTGCAAAGCTGTTATTTCATTAGAGATTCAAATTCCTTCTTTAAGGATAGCAATCGCTAATGAACTCACTGCTGAAAATAACGATCGTCTTCGACTTCAGAAATTAGAAGCTCTGGATGAAAAGCGATTATCTGCTCAACAGAATATTGAATTCTATCAAGCTAGAATTTCAAGAGATTTTAATAAAAAAGTCAGAGTTCGATCATATCAAAAAGGAGAACTTGTTCTAACAGTCAGACGTCCTATGACTATGACTCATATGAGTAAGGGCAAATTTGACGCAAAGTGGGAAGGTCCCTATATTGTGAGCAAAGTTTTCTCAAATGGAGCTTATCAACTCTCAGAATTGGATGGTCGAAAAGTTTTGATGCCTATTAATGGCAAATTCCTTAAAAAGTACTATGTATAAATGTAAATACTTGTAATCATCAGACAAATTCATGTTTAAAAATAAAATTTTTATTTTATTTTCATGAATGATGATACATGATATTAAGGAAGATCACTATCATCCTTCTCTACTTTTGGACGTGGGCCACTACCGTCCTTCTCGAAGATGTGATCAGCAAAAGAGCCGAGAACCTCCTTGCTAGAACCCACGAGGAATTTACAAGCGGCCATCCTCATGGCTTCCTCTTCTTCAGTCCTTCCTGGTTCGAGCAAAAAATCCAGAATGTCCCTTGGTGGCTTGGGTGCAGACGAACCTTCGCCTGCTTCCGTCTTCTTCGTTTTGACTGGACCAGCAGGGCATTCTTCAGTGCCTTTCTGAACCTTTGAGGCTATCTCAGTCTTCTTGGATGCTTCTACAGATGACATTTTTATGTTGAGGAGTAGAAGTATTCGTTCTCGCCAGATTTCTGCTATATTTATAGGCAGAAGTTCCTCATTCATCCGACGTTTCACATATTCATTAATGCTTAACGGTTCATCCATTCATTTCTCACATTCATCCGACGTTTCGCATGTTCATTAATACTTGACGTTTCATCCGTTCATATATTACATTTACTCGACAGTTCATCTGTTCATTATTTCCTAACGGTTCATCCGTTCATAATCTTCTATCAATTTTATTAAGGGGGGATTCGTTATTTATCATGTTTTCATAACCTCTGAATCAATTCCGAATCTACTTACTCATTTGTCATGTTTTGACCTCTGCATAGAAATCAATCTATTTTCTTTTGAGTTCCTATATATTATCACGTCCATAATACCTCTGATAATATCATATACTCTAAAACAGAAAAGAAGATTTCATTATCTATCATGTCCACAATTCATCCACAAATACAAATCATTGAGCATAGAAGAATTGTCATTTCCATTCTCATTTCACCACAAAAAGTCTATTACATTTTCTTAGACTTTCTTACAAATCATAATGGAAATCTATTACAAATCTTGGATTTTCATTCTATGTACAACTGAGATCTATTTCTTCTTCGATCTTCTCTGGCAATCTCGTTGTTTGTGGCAATTCCTGGGTGTCCAGCAGGAATCAAACTCGGGTCTTATCTCTCAGACGAGAGGAGAACCACAGAGTAGGGCAACACGAAAATGTGTTGCTGCCAATACAATTGATGGATTGGGAGCGGCCTTTCAGAGGAGACAGGAATGTATCCAAACCTTGGGATACAATTCCTAGTTCTCCCGCGAAAGGAACTCTACTACCCGATTTCTCGGGGTAGAGTTGACTCCACCATCCAACTCTCGTGTATAAAGGCTCTTCCTACCGTCTGAGGAAGGCCCTTCTATCCCACGAAGAGTTCTGAGTTGTCTGATTTACGCGTCAAAAGCGTATGAGCTCCCTAATGTAGATGTCAGCAGGATATTCTCCACAGCATCCACATCCCCAATGCCAGTTCTGAAGAAAATTTTCAGCCAAGTTTCTGCAGAAAGTATCAACATAAATCATTCAGTATGCATTTATTAAATAGAGACAGGCGTATATTGTTCAAATCAGAAACAAGAAACAGAAAGCCTATCTTCAACAGCAGAAATAAGTGCACGTATTACACTGATTTACCTTCAAGTTTGGTGCTAAGGATTGGCAAACTCATGTTTGATACAGTGCACAGAAGTCGAACATTAGAAGGCATTACTTTCCTGTTTGAGAGTGAAATCTCCCAAAAATTTCATTCTCAGAGAAGAAGAAGAGGAATGGGAGATGAGTATCTGCGAAACTCTTCCATCTATTTAAAGGGCAAAGTACAAGTCTATTCTTGAAAAAGATCCGCATAAATAGCGCTCGTAAACTGTGGAATGAGTATCACGTGTGCTTTGGAAGACAGAGCAACATTGGAAACAATCAAAGACTGCTGATTAATATTTCTCATTAAGGCACGCAGATCAAACACAAAAGTTTTACTACATTCTTCAAGACAGGCACTGATGGCCTTACAAAAGACAAAACAAAAAGTGCAACAAAAGCATAAAAGTCACGCTCTATTTCCCAGAGCGACTGAGCTTGGTGCCTAGTTCTTCTACGCTCCTAACTCCCAGACAGTGCAACAGAGCTTTAAACATTTCACGCTGCTCTATGAGGCTGCGCCCATCAGAAGAGGACGAGCCATCCAAGCCAAAATAGCTCAAGAAATTCTTGGCTAGTTGCAAGGGATCATCTTTGAACTCGAAAACCAGAGGCTCCGGTTCTTCACCCCCAAAAGTGGGGTCACCATGAGAACAAAAGCCCAACTTGCGCGCTTCTTCCTCAGCTTTCTCCTTTGGTGTCATGTTGACGTAAGATGAATATTAAAAATGAATCTTCTCCCTGCTTAAATAACAGAGTTCGCCGGCGGTTCATATTCCACCATAAATTGGATGCAATCAGTCTCGAAAAATGAAGAGTCATCATGACATTTAAAGAACTTCGAAGTCTTTTCGACTTCCGAAAAGTTTTGAAGTCATCTCAGCATGACTAAATCCATTTTATCATCTCTATTTTCAAAGTATTTCAAAATAATTTATCATTTTTCGAAAACTTTGAAGGGGGTTTTGTAGGCCTCAAAAATGAAAGTCACGCTGAGTTGATCAAGACAGAGTCAAAAGTCACGCTCAGTTGATCCAGACAATATAAACAAATCACGCTGGGAGACAGCTCATCATTTGCCAAAGAGTAATTATGACTGACAACACGACAGTCGAAGAATATCTCTTCGTATGCCACGTATACACAGAATTCGAGAGATCATCGCCGTCTATCGCGTGATTTTCGAAATCTTCTTCAGCAAGACTCAGCCTTCGTCGAGTTGGCGTACCAAAAGGGTTTCTTGTCATTTAATGCGACTGACAAAGCAATCACTGTCAGAGATTTTGTGTCAGTCGAGACACGCCGAATCAAGACAGCTGGCAGTCCTATCTCAAGTCTGCGTGTATTTATGATCTTCATCTCAAGTTTGCGTGGATTCTGAAGTTTTCTTTCTCAAAGTTTGCGTGGATTTTGAAGTTCTTTGCCTCGAAGTCTGCGTGGATCCTGAAGCTTCCTGCCCCAAGTTTGCGTGGATTTTGAAGCTTTCTACACCGAGTTCGCGTGGATTTCGTCTTCAATAAGTCTGCGTGGATTTCATCAAATTGGAGTACGTAGCAGCCATGCCACTGATCTCTCGCCTGCGTGTCCTGTAACTTGCACACGACTCATGCATGATTGCCATGTGTCCAACAGTTACAGGCCACGTCCAGTAACTGCTCATAACCTTGCGTATGTTAAATCCTGCGTGATTTTCAACTAAGCACAGGCTGTGAAGACAGTTATCTTTTCAGTTATTATTTTTGACTCTATAAATAGAGTTCTTTTTCTCATTCATTGTACAGATACATTGATATCTACTGTCAAAATTTTGAGAGCTTTTCTTCTTCGCATAGTCCAAGGGATAAAGCGATCGTCTTCTAGATCGGATTCCCACAGTTGTAATTTTCCCAGAAACACAACAAATAAAGAGAATTTCTTTATGGAAAACAGTTAGTCCTGATCTCCCTCGACAAGCTGGTCATCCAGCGTGCCTATTCCCTTTCAGAGCCGTGCTCCAATAACGTTGTAGAGTACAATACTCTCATCATGGGACTCCAGTTAGCAAAGCAGCTGGGGGTAGAATGTCACCCCCAATTTTCAGGAACAGGAATATTTTTGTCATTTTGTATTTTTAATATTTTTGAAATTTATTTTATTATTTATGATATTATTTTGGGGTTATTTGAGTCGGGTTCGAATTTCAGCTCATTCCGACTTGTATCGGGGACCCGGGGTAGCTTAGACTCTGATCGGGACCCAACTGGAACCGACCAACTTGTCATGACCAAACCTAGATATTGATATTTGACTAATCTCATTTGATTTTAGTGGGATTAGGGATTAAAATTAGATTTAGAACTTGAAATTTGGAGTTTTCAAGTTACCATTTTGACCCCAACTCAAAACCACTCATTTCTTTGACTTGGAGGGCATTTTGGTAAATTGTCAAATGCCCCCAACCCTCTAAAATGTGGCAGGCTAGCAGCAACACTCCCTCTCTTCTTCCCATTTCAAGAAAAACTCTCTCTCTTCTCCTTCTCTCATTCTACAAAGACCCCTTTCCTTTCCCTTTAGATTTTAAGCTCCAAAGTAAGTCAAATCTCTTCTAATTCTCTTCCATACTCAAGATATCTCTCTAATCTTGGTGCTAACCCTTGTTTATCTCTTATTTGTGATTTTTATCTAGGTAGAACCTAGCATAGAGAGGCTGGAAGCTTAGATTTGGCTCTTGACCCCAAAAGAACCAATTTTGGGACTTTTCCTTGGGATTCCAACTCCCAAGAGGTAAACCCTAACCCTAACTCTAACTCTTGTAATTGCTCCTAATTAATGTTATTTGTATATTAGAGGATACCCGAGACATAGGACAACCCATTAGACGCGGTTTGGAACCCATTGGACTCAATTCGGGACTTTCGGGCTAGGTTTAGTGCCAATTTTAGGGAAAACCCTAAATTGACATGTTTGGGTGTTACCCCTAGACTAATTAGACCTAATTAGGTTAGTTTGGGTGAGATGAGGCCAGGCATGTGTCCATATTTGGATACGTGGGGTCGTTTTGCGAGAAATCATAAAAATAGGCTTTTTCGGGGTTTTCGGGTTCCAACACACGGATAATTTTTTGCACCGACACTAGAATTGATAAGTTAGTACTTAGAATAGGTTCTAATCATTATTTAGAACTCGTGGGTAGAGTTTGGGTCGAATCCGGATAGGTTTGGTGTCCGTATCACGCGGTATCGCGAATCGGACACCCCGGAGTCGCCAGAATGGCCATTTGGCCATTCGGGCCTCGTTTCTCGTTTTTGCTTGCGTGCATGAGTTAGATTTCTTGTGTGGGGCATGTGTCTAGGCCCTAGAGGGTAGAATTGCAAGATTTGGGTATTCAGATAAGGTTTTGGGTCGTTTAGGAATATATATGTGTATGTATCCATGTGTGTGTGTGTGTGTGTCTATATATGTAGATATAAATATGTGTGTGTGAGTGTGACATATATATATAGAGAGATAGATATAGAGAGTGGTGGTAGAGTTGGACTTGGTTGATATTGTGTGTGTGTATGTGTGTTTATATTGAGTGAGCTAGTGAGGAATTAGAGAATGGGATTAGAGGGATTGAGAGAGAGGATTGGAGAGAGTGATAGGAGTGATAGAGAGGGGGAGAGGGCTATTATAAACAACAGCAGTAGCAGGGCAGTAACAGCCCCATGGCAGCCCCCCCAAACCAGCACTCGGCAGTCCCCACAAACCTGTCTCATATCAGCCTGAACAGCCCCCCCTAACATGTCCTTAACTGCCCATTTTAGTCCATATGGAAGCCCCTTTGTATTAGCCCCACAAACCAGCCCACATAGCCCCCATAATAGCCCCTTAAATCAGTATTTAACCCCACTTGACAGCCCCCTACTTCACCATTCTTTCACTCAAGAACAGCCCCTATTTTCCATTGAATTAAGCCTCCATTCAACCACACTTAACAGCCATACATCAGTCCTAAATAAGCCTGTAAGAAGTCCAAAATAGCCCTATACTTGACCCCCATTGACAGCCCTATAGGACCCCAAACCAGTCCTAAAATCAGCCCCTAAATCACCTACAATTCAGCCCACTTGACAGCCACACCTAGCTACATATCACCCTACATATAAGCCCCTATAACACATACATTTCAGCCATATATTAGCCCATAAACCACCCTACATTTCAGCCTATTAGCAGCCTATTCAGCCCTAAAAACCAGTCTAAAAGACAGTCTATAATCAGTCCACATATTAACACATATGGACAGCCCATTGACAGCATTTAGCAACCCCAAATCAGTCCACAAACTTAGCCTATAGGAGTATGTGTGTGTGGGTTTATATAAGTGCCTATAGGAGAGCCTATATGTGAACCTATAGGAGAGTCTATATGTGAACCTATAGGTATAAGCCTATTTGTGAACCATATATGAGTGAGTGAGTGAGTAAGTATGTGTGTGTGGGTGTTTAGTTAGATGTGAGAAGGATATATAGGATAAGGTAATGTTGGATAATCAACATGTAACCTAAGATGGACTAGACATCTAGGAAACCTATAATTCTTGGTAGGTAAACCCTAGATAGGATAGTATGTAGCTACTCTTAGAAGCCTAGGCTAGTATCCTGAGATCTAGAGGGGTTTTCTTTATAATAGGCAAGGTATCGGGAATACCTTGTAAGGGTAAATTATAGGGTATAGGGTAATATAAGGTATTGGATTTCTGATTGCTAGATGGGCTTAGAAATAGGTTTTCTTGGTAGGTAATGACTAGATGAGGGTAGTTTAGACTAGTCTTGACCCCCGTTGACCAAGAGTTGACTTTTTGACCGAAAGTCAACTTCAAGTCAACATTTGACTTAGAATTGACCGAAACCAAACCAAGGTTGACCAGTTGACTGAAAATCAACTATTAGTCAACATTTGACTTGTTTGACCTAGGGTTGACTCAGTGTTGACTAGAGTTGACTAGAGTTGACTTTTTAACCAAAAGTCAACTGTAAGTCAACCTTTGACCCAGATTGACCTAATTTTGACTTTGACTTGCATATCATGACTCGATTAGCTTTCTTTTCATTATTAAACCATGTTTTGACTTGTATTATCTCATCTTTAGGTCTGTGATTACTCTGAGCATCTGTTCACCTTATCAGCTCAGGACCACAGGCGAGTACATTCTCTGATAATATTTCTGTTTTATGATATCGTCTTTATTTTTAGTATTTAGTGTAGATATCCTTGTTCTCTTGACACATGGTGCACTCGGATCGGTATTGTCTGGATTCTGTCATAAGATGTTATTCCTCTTATATATGGTATACACCGGGCAAGTCTTCATTGTTTATTGTTCATTGTATAGATACGATTCCTGCGTAGGCTCGCGACCTCCTCAGAGAATACGTGTCATGACGTGTCATGACTGGATCTACTATATTAGTCAGGGATGGGGGTGTTAGCGTAGATATGTGATCAATACCCCATAGTATTATATTGTATCATCATTGTATCACTATAGTATCCTCATTGTCTAGTGTTAATCATACACTCACGTATAATTAGCCAGGCCAAATATTATATCAAGTTCTAAGCCGATCACATGTTGAAACTAGTGCTAAACTCACATAGATAGCAGTTCCAAATTTTGTACATGTTATACATTATTTTCTTGCCTTATCTCATTACAGTTTTGATATACTCTGCCAGGATACATGTACGCTCTACTTTACCTAGTATATTCTTTCTATCTACTGCTATATTTTCAATATCGTATAACTAGAACTGTTTTTTAAGATTTTGTACTCATTCCTGTCCTGACAGGACCAGTTAAAAATATTACAGATGATGATGGTGACTGCCCTACCTTCTATGGGGCACATGAGGGTGACACTCAGGAGCCCGAGGAGCATCTAGCTCAGTATAGGGTGCTTACTCTAGTCTAGTATTTTTAGTTTTCAGTTTGTATCGGATTGTTCCGATTGTTAGTTGAGACTTAGTTATATTCCAGGACTTGTATTTATTTGTGTTAAACATCTACTTTGTGTGGTGTCAAATCCCTATTTTTGAAATAGGTATCTGACTGTATTTTATATTTTTGGGGAATTTAAATTTGGGTATTGTTAAAATTTTATTGATAATTTCTTGAGGGTGAATTTTATCCATATTATTATTCTTGCCACTATTGTTATTACCATTTTATTATTATTATTATTATTATTATTATTATTATTATTATTATTATTATTATTCCTACTCCTCCCCTTTACCTAATCCTAACCCCAACCCATGCTTTCACTCTCTCTCTCCCTCCTCACTTTTCACTCAGTCGACACCCCCCTACCTACCCCCCTCACCTCTCTCTTCACTCTTTCTCTCTCTCCCGACCCCTCACTGGACCAGCCCCCTCCCCCTTTTCTTTTCCCTCAGCTCTCTCTCTCTCTCGAGCTCACTCCCTTCCCTCTCCCTCTCGATCTCCCCCTCTCCTCTCCCGCTCTTCCCCGGCCAGCTCCGGCCACCGCTGCCACCATCACCCACCAGCACCGCCCTCCGCCGACCGCCGCCACTGCCTCCACTGCTTCCACCACCGCCGCCATCTCCTCCGGCCACCTCCAGTTCAGCCAGCACCATCGCCCCCACCATCATCGCCGTCGTCGTCTCCTCCGTGGCCTCCGGCCCCCTCCGCCGACGCCGCCGTCTCCATCTCCTCCGCCTTCCCTTCGTGGTGCAGCGCTGCCGCTGCCACCCCTCTCTTCCGCGCTGGCGGCGAGCCCCCTCGCCTCGCCTCGTCTCTCTCTCTTCTCTGAGCACCGCGCCACCGCGGCTGCTGTCCCCTCCGCCAGGAATCGACAGATCCCGGTGAGCTCCTCTGCCCCTCTCTTTCTCCTTGGTTTGCGTGCTGCCTCGTGCGGCGCACCCTCAGGGTGCGAGTCCCTCGTTTTATATACATCTCGGGAAGCGAGCCCTCGAGCTCCGTGTACGCCTCGAGCAGCGGGACGCTTTGGGCCCCGTGCTGTTCGGGTTATGTGCCGTCTCGATACGCGTACACCTTGGTGTACGTACTACCTCGGTTCTCGTGTCGCCTCGATTCACGTGTTGCCTCGGGCAGCGGGACGCTTCGAGCCCCGTGCTGTCTCAGGCGATGTGCTATCTAGGTTTTTGTGTTGTCTCGTCTTTCCGTGCCTCGACCTTTGTGCCTACCTCGTGACTCGTGCCGTCTCGGTTTACGTGCATGCACCAATTTGTGTGCCGCCTTGGTTTGTGTGCCCCATTGGCCTCCATACTGCATCGATTTGCGTGCACACATCGATTTGTGTGCCGCATCGATTTACGTGCTCCTTGGACTTTGGGTCGTATCGATTTACGTGCTCGCCTCGATTTACTTATCGCGTGATTCGTAGACCATTCTGGTATTCGAGATTTCCTCGATCTACGTGCACGTCTCAATTTACGTGCACATTGTCTCCTGTTCATCTTGATTCTCGTGCGCGTCTCGATATACGTGTATGTCTCAATTTGCGTGTCCGCGTCGGTCCGCGTGCCTCGGTTTCCATACAAGATCCCTGTACTGCTTGCGGGACCCATACGGTATAGCCTTCTGCCATCTCTTGTGATTATTTTATTATTTTATTATTTAATTCTAATGATTGTTTATTGTGTGTTCTGAGGATCTCGATTGGCGTGCTAGCTTGGATCGCGACTGTCGAAGACTTGCTTACCTAGCCGAGCCCTCTAGGCAAGTATCCCTTGCTCATCGACGGCTCTTGTCCTCTCTCCTGGATTTTATGGCATTTAATTAATTTGTACTTGTAAATGTATAACCATGAGTAGTGTAGTCTAGTAGTAGAACTGCCATGATAACCTAGATTAGCTTGGTCCGATACTGGGATAGACCGTATCGGATGACTCGGATGGGTCATCCACACCTCCGAGGACACGAGCACGACTCACTTGTACGGATTGTCCCCATATGCCCCGTGTCCTACTCGCGGTCGGGTAACGGCTTTGGCTAACTTTACTTGTGAAAGTGATTGTGCTTGGGCAAGGGATTTATAGACATATGTTGTGGTGCGCCCTGCGAGGCGGTTAGTTTATTATTATGTACGTTGGTTTGGCGCCCAGTACGCATTGTAGCGCTGCTGGAGGCCGGGACTTAGTAGTCTCGGGTTCGATTGGTTTCCAGTACGCATTGTAGCGCTGCTGGAGGCCGGGACTTAGTGTTCTCGGCTATCGGTTTGTTCCCAGTACGCATCGTAGTGCTACTGGTAGCTAAGACTTAGTGTTCTCAGCCCGCGATTCTGCGATTCTGCGATTCTGCGGCGAGTTGCGCAGAGTGGTTTTAGCTACTATTCGTAGGGTGCTCCTATCCAGATTACAAAGGAGACTCTGCCGGATTTTTCCAGAATTCCCGGTTGGAAATTTGGTTCGAAGGATTGGACAGAACCATTCCTTTGGTTTGCGGGGCTGAACTCATGCATGTTCTTCTTGGTATGGCATCCTTGACCCTATTGCCTGCTAGGTAGACTCCCGACTAGATTAGTCGCCTAGCATCTTGACCTGTCTTGTCCGTCGGATTGTGTAAGGAGAGCGGTTCTACTCGGATGAAGGTCTGCAACCCTGGTCCTTGTTTGGTTTAAGGGTTGTGGATCTGATCCAGAGTGGTTCACGCAATCCTTGTCTTTTCGACGGTATCACCCATTGGACTCTTGACCTGTGACCCTTCTTTTTAGATGGTGTTCTAGTTTAGTTGTTATCCTATTATATGTCTTGTCCGCCGAATTGTGTAAGGAGAGCGGTTCTACTCGGGTGAAGGTCTGCAACCCTGGTCCTTGTTTGGTTTAAGGGTTGTGGATCTGATCCAGAGTGGTTCACGCAATCCTTGCCATTTTTCGACGGCGTTGATTAGTGTTGACCCATGTGTTGGGATTATGATCTTATTCGAGGATTGACTATGAGGAGATATGATATTGAGATAGTGGTTATGGTAGACTAAGTGGATTCTTAGATAGTGTTACTAGTTCTTTGGTGATGTTCTAATTTGATCAGATATGTCTTGAGGACTCTTGAATTTTGATATTGGTGCGAGTGTCTCGCAGAACGAATAGAATATCGAGGATATCAATATATGATTTTTACTCGACTTCCCAAGCGCCCAAAACCTGGTACCTTTACTGTATTCCGGTAGTTGGGAGACTTAGTTGCTGATAGCCTGTGATCATTGACTCGGAGGATTCTTGTGAGCTAGAGGGCCTAGCATTGTCTTTAGTGATTAGCCTAGTACCAAGTGATCGTATTTTCCTGATATTTATCCCATCGAGGATTGGTAGACTATTGATAGATTGATCCGGTGGGTAGACCGACTTGATGATTGGAGCTGTAGGCTCCCATATATGCTTGAGATGTTATTATAGTAGAGGTTCTGGTCTTGTACTTGACCTGATATCCATGCCACGATGTGGACAGATGACTTCTTGTGACTGACAGAGTTGTCCTTGTCCCAGACCTGGCTACCTGTATCCGTGCTATAAGTCCAGCTTACCCTGTGAGGTGCTGGCCCTGACATTGCACTGCGGTGCCCTTTGTCTATTGGCACTTTGAGGTGCTACTTCCATGATTATATGGCATTGCGATGCCATCTTGATATTCTGGCTATATTATATGATTACCTGCACGGGTATCTGGTAGTTGGCCTATAGTCTTAGCGTGGTTAGGATTACTTGCTTGCTTGTTGCATAACACTAAGGATGGATCACAACTGGGACTATAGGTGCCGAGGCTGATTCTTACTTAGCATTCTCGTACTGAGGTACGACATCTGGGAGGATGAGCATGTGACCACGGCATGTGATTTCAGATAAATGTAGGGTTAATCTAGGCAACTAAAAATGGTAGAAGCATTGGGAGGAAACGGAATCCCGAGATCGTGCATTACCGGCCGCCACAGGCTCGTCCTGGCGCATCGGGGTTGGCCGCCACGGATATGGCAGTATCCGACTACTATATGTACTCCTGCTTAGCACGGTGGCCTTCTGAGGGACCGTGCATACCTACCTACTATGCGTTATTTGGCCTCGCTAGCCCTTGCGGGATATGGCACGATCTGAGGATTCCTATATTGCATTGTTGGGGTAACCCAACCTCCACATAGATAGTCGTAGACTTTTGAGTGGCCGCTTATTCACCTAAATTGTATGGCTTGTTGCTTGCTAAGCTGGCTGGCACGTAACGCTGTCCCGGCGCGGTGATTCATTCCGTTATTCTTGTTTGATGTAGGGATGGGTTACCATTCCGATGACGGACTACGAGTTCCAGTTGGCGATGCAAGTATTAGTGGATGTTAGGATGACTGTGATGATTGTTGGTTACTTACGTATTAGTAGTTGGATTGCTGCCTTATATTCTGTAATCGTGCGTTGGTACCGCACGATCCCTTACCTTATTTACTGTTTTTAGGTGCTATTCTTGTTATATTATATCCTGCTGGTTTTCTTCGCCCGTCCTTGAGCCTTCCTTTCTGGTACTTGCTACGGTTGGCCTGACCAACCCTGGATTGTTCCCAGATTGCCTGTGACCGACCCTGTGGATCTTCCAGACTTGACTTGGAGGACGTGCTTCAGTTCCTGACCATGAGGGAACTGTGTGGGAAGGTATTCTTGTCTACATTATTTCTTATTGTAGACTCTCTGATTATCATATGAGTATTTCCTGTTTTTTTTCATATGATTATCTCTCTTGTCGTTATTTTATTGATTATTGCCTGTGGATATGAGATCGGATTTAGGCCATAGACTGCTTGCATGCTAGGATACCCAACAAGATTGACAGCCACGATCGCCGTATAACGTCTTTATACCTTATACGGTGTAGCTGGCCTACGTCCGTCCCCGTATTCCGGTACGGGGGCGTGACATGGTTTTAGTGGTGGCCCATGCAGGTCTCGTTTTGAGATATTATTGGGTATCACATGATTGTTGATCTCAGTCCACTATTCCTTAGGATTCTAACTTCCTACATTTGTCCTTCGCTCCCTTGAACTTGTAAATTTGTCCTCATCTCTACCTGGACCTATTTTGCTTTGCCCTGTCTCATTTGTTGTTATCTACCTCTGATCCTTGTTTGATAGATGTGATCCTATAGTTGGTCATGTCGATCGTTTTATCCGATGAGATGTCATCTTATCTCCATCATGGGGTTACTTGATTATCTGTCTTGGGTTCTGTACTCTCTACCGGTGTTTCACCTTGGTTGATTTCTTGTTATTCCTTTCGTGTGTTGACTTCGTGTTCACTTAGTATCATTATCGCCCTCTTCGAGCGTTGGCTGGATTGCTGCGGAATAAAGATTCCATCTGGACTCTGAGATTGGATATTTTAACATTGTTGAGTATCCAGTAGATGTTCTTGTATGAATTCAGCTCCTTTGATTTGGGATATTTCCGGACTCATGATTATCTATTTCAGATATTGTTTTGTTTATAGATATACTTTCTATACATTATATTTTGATATGGATTCTTGATTTGGAGTATTTTCCCTTCGGATATGGAGTATTTTCCTAAAAAAGCTATCTTGTGGTTAATATTGAAGATTTTTTTGGATGTGTGTTACGATTCATATGGATTTTGGATTTTGATTGTTTTCTAGGTACTCTCATTATATTGTTAGAGATTTTGTGATTTTAGTGAATTGGATATTTGGGCTATGGATTTGATTCGTTTTAGGTATTTGTCAAGAGTACCGGGTGACCCTAGTATACCTTGACGGCGTGGTAACAAAAGTTGCAGCCGCTCGATTATAGTGCCCTGATGCATCTTTTGCAGCCATTCCGGATGGCGTGGCAAAGAATGACCATGGCACACATTTTTCGGATATTAGGAACTACGGTCATCGGTTCGAGACAGATACCCTGTATTTTATAATTTATGAGGATTTTTATTCAGTTGGGATTTTATGTTTTTGGACATTGTTTTCGATATTTTGTACCTGTTTTGATTTCTGGGGTTATTTCGTGCATGCGAGATTTTACTTTTTCGAGATTGATTCATTATTTAGATTTACCTTACGAGTTGATTTATGTAGCCATACACCGTTCTCCTTGATGTTTTCATATTGGGATTTTGTTCGTTTCTTATTGTATTACTTGATTTCTGTAAGGTGGGTAGAGTTTTTCATGGCAGATATATATGTACTAGTTTTGAAAACCCTATTTTGATAATTTTGAAATTTCGAGGACGAAATTTTTGTAAGGTGGGTAGGATGTCAAATCCCTATTTTTGAAATAGGTATCTGACTATATTTTGTATTTTTGGGGAATTTAAATTTGGGTATTGTTAAAATTTTATTGATAATTTCTTGAGGGTGAATTTTATCCATATTATTATTCTTGCCACTATTGTTATTACCATTTTATTATTATTATTATTATTATTATTCCTACTCCTCCCCTTTACCTAACCCTAACCCCAACCCATGCTTTCACTCTCTCTCTCCCCCCTCACTTTTCACTCAGCCGACACCCACCTACCTAACCCCCTCACCTCTCTCTTCACTCTTTCTCTCTCTTCCGACCCCTCACTGGACCAGCCCCCTCCCCCTTTCCTTTTCCCTCGGCTCTCTCTCTCTCTCGAGCTCACTCCCTTCCCTCTCCCTCTTGATCTCCTCCTCTCCTCTCCCGCTCTTCTCCGGCCAGTTCCGGCCACCGCTGCCACCATCACCTACCAGCACCGCCCTCCGCCGACCGCCGCCACTGCCTCCACTGCTTCCACCACCGCCGCCATCTCCTCCGGCCACCTCCACTTCAGCCAGCACCATCGCCCCCACCATCATCGCCGTCGTCGTCTCCTCTGTGGCCTCCGGCCCCCTCCGCCGACGCCGCCGTCTCCATCTCCTCCGCCTCCCCTTCGTGGTGCAGTGCTGCCGCTGCCGTCCCTCTCTTCCGCGCCGGCGGCGAGCCCCCTCGCCTCGCCTCGTCTCTCTCTCTTCTCTGAGCACCGCGCCACCGCGGCTGCTGTCCCCTCCGCCGGGAACCGACAGATCCCGGTGAGCTCCTCTGCCCCTCTCTTTCTTTTCGGTTTGCGTGCTGCCTCGTGCGGCACACCCTTAGGGTGCGAGTCCCTCGTTTTACTTGCATCTCGGGAAGCGAGCCCTCGAGCTTCGTGCACGCCTCGAGCAGCGGAACGCTTTGGGCCCCGCACTGCTCGGGTTATGTGCCGTCTCGATACGCGTACACCTTGGTGTACGTGCTGCCTCGGTTCTCGTGTTGCCTTGATTCACATATTGCATCGGGCAGCGGGACGCTTCGAGCCCCGCGCTGTCTCGGGCGACCTGCTATCTAGGTTTTCGTGTTATCTCGTTTTTCCGTGCCTCGGCCTTTGTGCCTACTTCGTGACTCGTGCCGTCTCGGTTTGTGTGCATGCACCAATTTGCGTGTCGCCTTGGTTTGTGCGCCCCATTGGCCTCCATACTGCATCGATTTGCGTGCACACATCGATTTGTGTGCCGCATCGATTTACGTGCTCCTTGGACTTTGGATCGTATCGATTTACGTGCTCGCCTCGATTTGCATGTCGCATAATTCGTGGACCATTCTGGTATTCGAGATTTCCTCGATCTACGTGCACGTCTCAATTTACGTGCACGTTGTCTCCTGTTCATCTCGATTCTCGTGTGCATCTCGATATACATGCACGTCTCGGTTTGCGTGTCCGTATCGGTCCGCGTGCGTCGGTTTCCGTGCGAGATCCCTGCACTGCTTGCGGGACCCATACGGTATAGCCTTCTGCCATCTCTTGTGATTATTTTATTATTTTATTATTTAATTCTAATGATTGTTTATTGTGTGTTCTGAGGATCTCGATTGGCGTGCTAGCTTGGATCGCGACTGCCGAAGACTTGCTTACCTAGCCGAGCCCTCTAGGCAAGTATCCCTTGCTCATCGACGGCTCTTGTCCTCTCTCCTGGATTTTATGGCATTTAATTAATTTTTACTTGTAAATGTATAACCATGAGTAGTGTAGTCTAGTAGTATAACTGCCATGATAACCTAGATTAGCTTGGTCCGATACTGGGATAGACCGTATCGGACGACTCGGATGGGTCATCTACACCTCCGAGGACACGAGCACGACTCACTTGTACGGATTGTCCCCATATGCCCCGTGTCTGACTCGCGGTCGGGTAACGGCTTTGGCTAACTTTACTTGTGGCGATGATTGTGCTTGGGTTAGGGATTTATAGACATGTGTTGTGGTGCGCCCTGCGAGGCGGTTAGTTTATTATTATGCACGTTGGTTTGGCGTCCAGTACGCATTGTAGCTCTGCTGGAGGCCGGGACTTAGTGGTCTCGGGTTCGATTGGTTTCCAGTACGTATTGTAGCGCTGCTGGAGGCCGGGACTTAGTGGTCTCGGGTTCGATTGGTTTCCAGTACGCATTGTAGCGCTGCTGGAGGCCGGAACTTAGTGTTCTCGGCTATCGGTTTGTTCCCAGTACGCATCGTAGTGCTACTGGTAGCTGAGACTTAGTGTTCTCAGCCCGCGATTCTGCGATTCTGCGATTCTGCGGCGAGTTGCGCAGAGTGGTTTTAGCTCCTATTCGTAGGGTGCTCCCATCCAGATTACAAAGGAGACCCTGCCGAATTTTTCCAGAATTCCCGGTTGGGAATTTGGTTCGAAGGATTGGGCAGAACCATTCCTTTGGTTTGCGGGGCTGAACTCATGCATGTTCTTCTTGGTATGGCATCCCTGACCCTATTGCCTGCTAGGTAGACTTCCGACTAGATTAGTCGCCTAGCGTCTTGACTTGTCTTGTCCGCCGGATTGTGTAAGGAGAGCGGTTTTACTCGGGTGAAGGTCTGCAACCCTGGTCCTTATTTGGTTTAAGGGTTGTGGATCTGATCCAGAGTGGTTCACGCAATCCTTGCCTTTTCGACGGTATCATCCATTGGACTCTTGACCTGTGACCCTTCTTTTTAGATGGTGTTCTAGTTTAGTTGTTATCCCATTATCTGTCCTGTCCGCCGGATTGTATAAGGAGAACGGTTCTACTCGGGTGAAGGTCTGCAACCCTGGTCCTTGTTTGGTTTAAGGGTTGTGGATCTGATCCAGAGTGGTTCACGCAATCCTTGCCATTTTTCGACGGCGTTGATTAGTGTTGACCCATGTGTTGGAATTATGATGTTATTCGAGGATTGACTTTGAGGAGATATGATATTGAGATAGTGGTTATGGTAGACTAAGTGGATTCTTAGATAGTGTTACTAGTTCTTTGGTGATGTTCTAATTTGATCAGATATGTCTTGAGGACTCTTAGATTTTGATATTGGTGCGAGTGTCTCGCGGAACGAATAGAATATCGAGGATATCAATATATGATTTTTACTCGACTTCCCAAGCGCCCAAAACCTGGTACCTTTGCTGTATCCCGGTAGTTGGGAGACTTAGTTGCTGATAGCCTGTGATCATTGACTCGGAGGATTCTTGTGAGCTAGAGGGCCTAGTATTGTCTTTAGTGATTAGCCTAGTACCAAGTGATCGTATTTTCCTGATGTAATATTTATCCCATCGAGGATTGGTAGACTATTGATAGATTGATCCGGTGGATAGACCGACTTGATGATTGGAGCTGTAGGCTTCCATATATGCTTGAGATGTTATTATAGTAGAGGTTCTGGTCTTGTACTTGACCTGATATCCATGCCACGATGTGGGCAGATGACTTCTTGTGACTGACAGAGTTGTCCTTGTCCCAGACCTGACTACCTGTATCCGTGCTATAAGTCCAACTTACCCTGTGAGGTGCTGGCCCTGACATTGCACTGTGGTGCCCTTTGTCTATTGGCACTTTGAGGTACTACTTCCATGATTATATGGCATTGCGATGCCATCTTGATATTCTGGCTATATTATATGATTACCTGCACGGGTATCTGGTAGTTGGCCTATAGTCTTAGCGTGGTTAGGATTGCTTGCTTGCTTGTTGCATAACACTAAGGATGGATCACAACTGGGACTATAGGTGCCGAGGCTGATTCTTACTTAGCGTTCTCGTACTGAGGTACGACATCTAGGAGGATGAGCATGTGACCACGGCATGTGATTTCAGATAAATGTAGGGTTAACCTAGGCAACTAAAAATGGTAGAAGCATTGGGAGGGAACGGAATCCCGAGATCGTGCATTACCGGCCGCCACAGGCTCGTCCTGGCGCATCGGGGTTGGCCGCCACGGATATGGCAGTATCCGACTACTATATGTACTCCTGCTTAGCACGGTGGCCTTCCGAGGGACCGTGCATACCTACCTACTATGCGTTATTTGGCCTCGCTAGCCCTTGCGGGATATGGCACGATCTGAGGATTCCTATATTGCATTATTGGGGTAATCCAACCTCCACATAGATAGTCGTAGACTTTTGAGTGGCCGCTTATTCACCTAAATTGTATGGCTTGTTGCTTGCTAAGCTGGCTCGCACGTAACGCTGTCCCAGCGCGGTGATTCATTCTCTTGTTCTTGTTTGATGTAGGGATGGGTTACCGTTCCGATGACGGACTACGAGTTCCAGTTGGCGATGCAAGTATTAGTGGATGTTAGGATGACTGTAATGATTGTTGGTTTCTTACGTATTAGTAGTTGGATTGCTGCCTTATATTCTGTAATCGTGCGTTGTTACCGCCCGATCCCTTACCTTATTTACTGTTTTTAGGTGCTATTTCTGTTATATTATATCCTGCTGGTTTTCTTCGCCCGTCCTTCAGCCTTCCTTTCTGGTACTTGCTACGGTTGGCCTGACCAACCCTGGATTGTTCCCAGATTGCCTGTGACCGACCCTGTGGATCTTCCAGACTTGACTTAGAGGACGTGCTTCAGTTCCTGACCATGAGGGAACTGTGTGGGAAGGTATTCTTGTCTACATTATTTCTTATTGTAGACTCTCTGATTATCATATGAGTATTTCCTATTTTTTTTCATATGATTATCTCTCTTGTCGTTATTTCATTGATTATTGCCTGTGGATATGAGATTGGATTTAGGCCATAGACTGCTTGCATGCTAGGATACCCAACAAGATTGACAGCCACGATCGCCGTATAACGTCTTTATACCTTATACGGTGTAGCTGGCCTACGTCCGTCCCCGTATTCCGGTACTGGGGCGTGACATATGGTGTGATAACTCTATTTATATTCAGTTCTTCCTTTTATCTGATTTTATATCGTGCTCTATCTTCCCTAGGCTTGTGATTGAGATATAGAGTTGAGATGTTATATTATACCTCCGTGCGGAGATGACAGGTTTATATATCTTGTTGTTAGATGTTAGATGTTATAGAGGACCTATACAGCATTCTACCGCCGACACTGCGGCGTAGGCTGGACGTACCCACGTTCTCGTGCCCCTAAATAGGGTACGGGTCGTGACACATTTTTGTGGCGGCCCATGCAGGTCAGTGTCGCAATTAGTGCGATCTCGTAATAGTGCTCGACTTAGAGTACTAATTACGAGCCTGCGACTAGGACATAGTATCTAGAATATGATAGGAGTTACTCAATCATATTTTAGGAAAATTCTGATCTTTTGATTTCTATGACAACTCTTCTTGCATTTAAATTCACTTGTCCTCCTTTGATAATATCTTATCTTGTGCTATATTGATCTCTTGGGTTCAATTCGTCCTCAGGATGGCGATTACTTACAGTCAGGTAGCAGCAGGGCAGAGTGCAGGTTCCAATCTTCGATCTCATTTCCGCATTTGCCTCCTTATAACTGTTTGAAATTCGATTCCATCTGTTCCTTGATCGGTTGATAAAATTTTGTTCTTGTGATGTGATAAGTCGTATGGGCTAAGTCGCCTCAATTATGAGATTTTAGAATCCTCTAGGGTCAATCTAGCAGGCATAGTGAGGTCATATAGTCGGATTATGGTCGAATTTTTCGGGTGTGGAAATTTAAGGTTTTCGCTGCCAACCATGCGGCAATGCAAAAATTTTAAATACCGTAATTCTAGAGGTATGTACCTTAGTCAAGGACTGTGATTATCGTAGCCTTGCTCACTAGCATGACGGAGATTCTGAGTATCATGATTCTGGACAGACACATATGATTGTCGAACTGCATGATTTTTCTGTGTTTACTTTGTTTTAATTTTTTAGGATGAAATTTTTTAAGGTGGATAGACTTGTAGCACCAGGTTTCTAATTGAGAGTGATTTTAAATTTTATAGTTTTAGTCATTTAATTATTGTCATTTAAATTCAAGCTTTGATTTTGGAGATTTTAATCATTTTAAATTTTTAAGCCATGATTTGTGATTTTAATGTTTTGCTAGTGAAACCTTAGAGACTTTTTGACCTAGAGCCTAACCATGTGATTAAGATGTTTATAGTATCATTTCTGGCCCAAGGGTATTTTGGTCATTAGACCTCTTTGATTTATTTTGATATTTTGCATTGGTGATTGTTGATTTGGCTTTTGATAGGTGAGATTTTGTGATGGTTTCGTGTCCGTGTCGGACACGTAACAGTATTTATTTGCAAGTGTTGTTGTGTCTTAAGAGATTTTTATTTTACTTAAAAAAAATTTCTTTGGAAGTATTCGAGAGGGATTGTTTTCTGCGTGTGTTTTTCTGTGATTGCTTTATTTTAATTTCGAGGACGAAATTTTTTAAGGTGGATAGATTTGTCACCCTCAGTTTTTAGGAACAGGGATATTTTTGTCATTTTATATTTTTGAATATTTTTTAAATTTATTTTATTATTTATGATATTATTTTAGGATTATTTGAGTCGGGTTCGAATTTCAGCTCATTCCGACTTGTATCGGGGACCCGGGATAGCTTAGACTCTGATCGGAACCCAACTGGAACAGACCAACTTGTCATGACCAAACCCAGATATTGATTTTTGACTAATCCCATTTGATTTTAGTGGAATTAGGGATTAGAATTAGATTTAGAACTTGAAATTTGGAGTTTTCAAGTTACCATTTTGACCCCAACTCAAAACCACTCATTTCTTTGACTTAGAGGGCATTTTGGTAAATTGCCGTATATCCCCAACCCTCTAAAATGTGGCCGGCCAGCAGCAACACTCCCTCTCTTCTTCCCATTTCAAGAAAAACTCTCTCTCTTCTCCTTCTCTCATTCTACAAAGACCCCTTTCTTTTTCCTTTGGATTTTAAGCTCCAAAGTAAGTCAAATCTCTTATAATTCTCTTCCATACTCTAGATCTCTCTCTAATCTTGGTGCTAAGCCTTGTTTATCTCTTATTTGTGATTTTTATCTAGGTAGAACCTAGCATGGAGGGGTTGGAAGCTTAGATTTGGCTCTTGACCCAAAAAGAACCAATTTTGGGACTTTTTCTTAGGATTCTAACTCCCAAGAGGTAAACCCTAACTCTAACTATTGTAATTGCTCCTAATTAATGTTATTTGCATATTAGAGGATACCCTAGACATAGGACAACCCATTAGAAGAGGTTTGGAACCCATTGGACTCAATTCGGGACTTTCGGGCTAGGTTTAGTGCCATTTTTGGGGAAAAACCTAAATTGACATGTTTGGGTGTTACTCCTAGCCTAAGTAGACCTAATTAGGTTAGTTTGGGTGAGATGAGGCTAGGTACGTGTCCATATTTGGATACGTGGGGTCGTTTTGCGAGAAATCATAAAAATAAGCTTTTTTCGAGATTTTCGGGTTCCAACACACGGGTGACTTTTTGCACCGATACTAGAATTGACAAGTTAGTACTTAGAATAGGTTCTAATCATTATTTGGAACTCATGGGTAGAGTTTGGGTCGAATCCGGATAGGTTTGGTGTCCGTATCACGCGGTATCGCGAATCGGACACCCCGGAGTCGCCAGAATGGCCACTTGGCCATTCGGGCCTCGTTTCTCGTTTTTGCTCGCGTGCGCGAGTTAGATTTCTTGTGTGGGGCACGTGTCTAGGCCCTAGAGGGTAGAATTGCAAGATTTGGGTATTCGGATAAGGTTTTGGATCTTTTAGGAATACATATGTGTATGTATCCATGTGTGTGTGTGTGTGTCTATATATGTAGATATAAATATATGTGTGTGAGTGTGACATATATATATATATAGAGATGGATATAGAGAGTGGTGGTAGAGTTGGACTTGGTTGATATTATGTGTGTGTATGTGTGTTTATATTGAGTGAGTTAGTGGGGAATTAGAGAATAGGATTAGAGGGATTGAGATAGAGGATTGGAGAGAGTGATAGGAGTGATAGAGAGGGGAAGAGGGCTATTGTAAACAGCAGCAGTAGCAGGGCAGTAACAGCCCCATGGCAGCCCCCCCAAACTAGCACTCGGCAGTCCCCACAAACCTGTCTCATATCAGCCTGAA
Organism: Iris pallida; assembly: GCA_029216955.1. Lineage (NCBI taxonomy): Eukaryota > Viridiplantae > Streptophyta > Magnoliopsida > Asparagales > Iridaceae > Iris > Iris pallida. The sequence continues at coordinate 6,670,761 of JANAVB010021799.1, forward strand.
CACCCCCCCTAACCAGTCCTTAACTGCCCATTTTAGTCCATATGGAAGTCCCTTTGTATTAGCCCCACAAACCAGCCCACACAGCCCCCATAACAGCCCCCTTAAATCAGTCCTTAACCCCACTTGGCAGCTCCTTACTTCACCATTCTTTCACTCAAGAACTGCCCCTATTTCCCATTGAATTCAGCCTCCATTCAACCCCACTTAACAGCCATACATCAGTCCTAAATAAGCCAATAAGCAGTCCAAAACAGCCCTATACTTGACCCCCATTGACAGCCCTATAGGACCCCAAACCAGTCCTGAAATCAGCCCCTAAATCACCTACAATTCAGCCCACTTGACAGCCACACTTAGCCACATATCACCCTACATATAAGCCCCTATAACACATACATTTCAGCCATATATTAGCCCATAAACCACCCTATATTTCATCCTATTAGCAGGCTATTTAGATCCAAAAAATAGTCTAAATGACAGCCTATAATCAGTCCACATATTGACACATATGGACAGCCCATTGACAGCATTTAGCAACCCCAAATCAGTCCACAAACTTAGCCTATAGGAGTATGTGTGTGTGGGTTTATATAAGTGCCTATAGGAGAGCCTATATGTGAACCTATAGGAGAGCCTATATGTGAACCTATAGGAATGAGCCTATTTGTGAACCATATATGAGTGAGTGAATGAGTAAGTATGTGTGTGTGGGTGTTTAGTAAGATGTGAGAAGGATATAGGATAAGATAATGTTGGATAATCAACATGTAACCTAAGATGGACTAGATATCTAGAAAACCTATAATTCTTGGTAGGTAAACCCTAGATAGGATAGTATCTAGCTACCCTAAGAAGCCTAGGCTAGTATCCTGAGATCTAGAGGGGTTTCCTTTGTAATAGGCAAGGTATCAGGAATACCTTGTAAGGGTAAATTATAGGGTATAGGGTAATGTAAGGTATTGGGTTTCTGATTGCTAGATGGGCTTAGAAATAGGTTGACTTGTAGGTAATGACTAGATGAGGGTAGTTTAGACTAGTCTTGAACCCCGTTGACCAAGAGTTGACTTTTTGACCGAAAGTCAACTTCAAGTCAACACTTGACTTAGAATTGACCGAAATCAAACCAGAGTTGACCAGTTGACTGAAAATCAACTTTTAGTCAACATTTGACTTGTTTGACCTAGGGTTGACCCAGGGTTGACTCAGTATTGACCAGAGTTGACCATAGTTGACTTTTTAACCAAAAGTCAACTGTAAGTCAACCTTTGACCCAGATTGACCTTGTTTTGACTTAGTGTAACACCCAGTTTTCCAAATGAGGGTAATTTTGAAATTTTGTAATTATAATTATTATTTATTGATATTTATTTCATATTATAATTTTTGGTGATTTTTAATCATTTTTAAACTATTTAAAAATATGACTTGTGATTTGGTGTTTTGCTAGTATAACACTAGAGATAAGTGACCTAGAGCCTAGCCATGTGATTAGGGTATTTCATTTATCATTTCTAGTATAGGGGTATTTTTGTCATTTTTAAGGTTATTTGAATTTATTATAATTTATTTGAATTTATGGGAATTTTTAGGATTTATTTTAGAATTATTTGAATGATGGTTGACTAGGTTGACTTTGACTAGCTTTGACTTAGTAGACTAACCTAGAAGCTAACGCTAGTTGTGTTTGGACTTGGTAAGGTCATGTAACCCTAGTTAGACTAGAGTTAACCCATGGTTAGTCATTAAACTCAAGTTAGAATAGAAAGGCTTTTAGTCATAAGCCATGACTTATGGTTGTGAACCATTAATTTTGACTTAGCCCATAGCCCAACCCATTAGCTAACCCTAACCCTAATTCTATGGCCGGCCAGCCACCTAGGGAATCCCACCCTATAAATACTCTCCTCCATTTAGGCTAGCCTCTTTTAGGAAAGAACAAGTTTAAGGAAGAGGTATTTTCTCAACTTCATTAATTCATAGAAATGCCATTTTAATTCCTTTTTCCTTCAAACAAATTGCAATGGGTTCTAATTTAGGAATACTTGCTATTTGAGAAGTTCAATCTCAGTTTGTGGACAATTTGGAGCTATTTGCTAGCAAGGAGAACCCCCCCCCATTGAGGCTTTTCTTGTATTTGGACACCAATAGGTAAATCTATATAAACACCATTAAAATTCTAATTTTTTTGCATGTTTGGAAAGCCCTAGGTCTACCCTAACTGTAGGTATGCCTAGACCTAGATTTTGTGTCCATTTCGTGTCCTAAATGGACACGTATCAGCCCATTAGTATAGGTGTTTGATGAAATGCCCCAAAGGGCATTTCGATTTGATTTTCAAATTGTTTTTGAATGGAAAATTAGATCTAGGTCTTGTTTACAGGTTTCCACTTGACTGAGTTGTTTTCAGGTCGTTCTGTGTCGTGTCTTGCTCACTGGACATGGTCGCACACGAGGGGGTTTGCGTGTCCTGCTACTCGGGGCAAATTGCTCACTAGGTAGGACACAAGGACACGTGAAACTCGACACACATCTTGGGGCAGTGTCTGACATGCCACATGTCAAGTTTCAGATGACCACGTGGCGTATCGAGGGAGGAATCAGCATCGCACTGATTTTTTACTGTGCAATGCGCACAGGAAATCGGGTTCTGATACGTTGTCTTGGACACGTCTATGCGACTCGACACAGGGATTCGGGGTGTTGGACACGTAGCTGGACCCTAGGCGAACCTAGGGACACGACCACGAGACACTTGGACACCTGTGTCGTGTCCTAGACCTAGGTGAACACGTGTACGAGACAGTGCACAGACTGTGTTACCCGAATTGGCATTTTATCTCTTGGACACGTCGTGTCATGATGTGGTAGACACGAGACATCTTCTGGGACACGTGCACATATCTAGGATGCATTACCAACCACAAATTTTATATATTAAATTGGTTTTAGATATCAAATTCCTTTTCCCTAAATTTCGGATACTAGGTTATGTATCCTGTATTTTCCAGTTTCCTAATTCGAATTTTGGTAATCTATTTTACCTATTTAATACTGTTATTAGCATGATTTAAAACCCTAAAGTTGTTCTCCTATGTTTGATCTAGCTGTGGTTCGATTTTGGGGTGGTTTCATTGAGTATTGGATTCAAATTGGATTTCGAATACTATAGGACAAAAACTGTGTGGTAATTTAATGTATTGATTCCTTTTCTTTTCCTTTAACTGTCCAAACTGAACTGACAGGGATGAATTGGTTTCCTTTTCTTCCCTGTTACTGAACACAGCCACACACATACTAATTTTCAGTTCTCCCTCATAGCTCACACCCTCACCCACTCACTGGTACACTTCACAATTGCCACACCCTACAATATGTACACACACTATTTTACATTCCATTCACTGTTCCTGTGCACTCTAACACTGAGATTGATAGCCACACTTACACACACAAATGCCAGCCATTCACACATGCCTATAACCAAATGCCACACTTGTTGTCACACACACACAGGTTTATGTATGTAAACGCACACACTCACAATCTCATATGCAAACATTCACACACACTCTAGCCTATATATGTACACATTGCCTATATGTGTGTTCTTCCCTCCTAACCCTATCTATATATAAACATGCATGTGTAATGTATAGTGTATGTATATCTATATGTATATATGTATTAAGCCTATATGTAGGTATGTGTATATGAGTATTTATGTCTAATGGATAGGCCTATTAGGTATATAAATGTATGCTAATATATATGTGGATATATGTTTGCTAAGTAATGTGTGCCTATAGGTATTGTGTTATGACTTGGACAGCTTGTATAGGTTGTATGGACTTGATAGACTAGTGTAGGCTTGTGTGACCTAGTATAGAATGGTCTAGTTAGACCTAGAATGACTTGTTTGACCTAGTTTAGACTTGGACCTAGTTTGACCATAGTTGACCTAGGTTTGACTTCTTGGTTGACCAAGGTTGACCAAGAGTTGACTTTGGCCTAGATTGACCTAGATTCATTTAGAATGCATTAAATTGCATCTTGTTATCATTTTAGACTTGTTGTGACTTGTGTTGTTCTGATTAGGAGCCAGACACCTCTCCTCGGACGGTACATTTCATCCGGACACTCAGATACCAGGCGAGTACATTCTCTGATCATTTCATATACTGCTTAGAATTATTTTTCTGCTTTAAATTACTTTACTTGATACTGTCACGTTGGTCACACGGATTAGTACTATATGGATCCCTTCTTGAGATGTTATCCCCTCAGGGAGCATCGGATACTTCATGTTCTGTGCGTTTCACTTACATGGCGTATCACTATGCTTCATTGGTTTATTGAATCACTGTGACATGTACTCTCATGATCACAGAGTCTTCCTTGAATCCTTCCATTTATTGGGCTTTCTAGAATCCCCATTTATGGGACTATCATGTACCACCCTTCGGGGGCCGTTGCATGAATCATAACATAACCTGGCTGGATCCTCGTGTATTGATTGGGGGTACGGGGGAGTAGAAGTGGACATGTGAATAATATCCAAGTAGTATCTCATCAGAATCATTCCAAAGTGTTTCATCAGAATCATCATATGCCATTTACATGTCTATATTGTACTCTGACTCACTAGCCACTGTTAATTCTCTATTATAGTAGATATTTCTATTACAGTTCTCTCTCTGTTTACATACTATATTTCTTTCAGTACCTGTATCTTACTTTACTGCATGATTTTATTTTCTAACCTGCTATGAACTGTTGAGATGTATTGTGCTCGCTCCTGTCCTGACTGGACCTGTTGAAAATATTACAGAGGATGAGGAGGAGGCCTGTGTGGATACCTTCTACGGGGTAGCCCTAGACGACACTTGTGAGCTGGACTCTCAGGAGGACCCAGCTCTAGCTGAGGACATTACCCCTATTGCCTAGACTAGCTTAGTTAGGCTTTATCTTACTTATGTTATCTTGAGACTAGTTAGCTAGACTTTATTTCTGTCTTGAGATCTGGGTTGTATATATTCTTTCATATTCAGTAGCTGAGACTTGTATTCTGGATATTTGCTGAGATGTTATCTTAGACTCTTCTGATCACCTGTATTTTCTTGAGTTCCATATCATATTGTGCTTCTTCTTCCTTAGTTGTGATTGAGTTTACTTACTGCTATGTCACCCCCATTCGGGGAGTATAAACTGCTTAGAATTATATTGTTAGATGTTGTGACCTAGGACAGCGTTCTACCACCGATACTGTGGCGTAAGCTGGACGTACCCACTTCTTGTGCCTTTACTCTAGGGTGCGGGTCGTGACATATTTTTAGTGGTGGCCCATGCAGGTCGAGATTCGTATTAGTACGATTTCGTAGTAGCGCAACGACTTAGTTGTACTACTACGAGCCTGCTATAGGATATAGAAATTAAGATGTTAGGATGAGAGGATACTCAATCACTGTTAGGATTCCTTGAGAGATTCCTGGGATGACCCTTGAGAATCTCATTTTGAACTCTGATTTAAACTCCCTTTCCCTTATTTTGATTCACCTTTTTCCTTGATTTGAATTTGATTTTGGTGGATTCATTGTAGAACTTTGAATCCTGGTATTAGTTGATGATTTTGATAAAATTCTATAGTTGTTGATTTTAATTTTGTATTTAATATTTTTAAATTCAATGCACTCAATCACACTTAGGATTCTTTAAGAGATTCCTGGGACGACCCCTGAGAAACTCATTTTTGATCTTCAATTGGAATTCATTTTTTCTCTTGTTTGGATTCACCCTCATTCTTGCTATTGAATTTGAGCTTGATGGGTTCATTTCGTTTGAACAGATGAGAAAGAACAGATCTTCATTATTCCTTCTTGCCATTATTTTCTTGTATTTTTATTTTCTTCTTATCTTAAACTCTGTCTAATTACACCAATCACCCATATCTTATCATCCCTACCAGATGTACCTCGAAACCCTTGAATCTTTATATCTTCTGCCTGGAAAAGACTGAAGAAGTGATGTGAATCATGTAGCTCAGAGGAGACATAACTGATTATTATATGATGATCTAGAAGAAATTAAAATGTGGAGTGTTCAATATTGAAACCTTGAGATAGAAATGTGGTAAAGGTCTCGAATAGAATCAAGAGATGTACACTACCAATCTGGAAACAATCACACTTAGGGAGATTTTGGGGTTTTGAGATAGTTTATAGGTGTATTCAAACTGATGAGGATATTCAAGGTCAACCTAGATTTGAGAACCTCGAAACTCTAGTTATTGATTCTTGGAAAGTTTTACCCTAAGGCTATGTAGAAGGTTAGTAATAGAAAAGAGAAATTAATTGCATTCAATAAGGATATTGAACATGATATTGCAAGGAAATGACTAGTGATACAGGGAACATAGAGTTATAGAAATTTAGAGATTGTTGTGGAATTTTTTTTTTGGAGAATGATATTCAAAGGTGTATGTCGAAGAAAATACGGAAGTTGATTTTTGATGGAGGATAAGTTTTGTAAGGCCTAAAGGTATTTAAATTAAATAACACGAGGAGAACCATTTGAACAAGTTCAAGAAATTCGTAAACGGAATTTAGAGGTTTTGGGACAAATTTAAGACAAGGTGAAAGAATTTGGAAATTTAAATAAATGGTTAATGTTGATTCCTAAATGTGAAGGCTATGCTTCATGAGTAATGTTTGGAAATTGGAAATTGCCTACGGTAGTCATGGTAAAGGCTTAGGTAAAGGTTAAATTTTTATATGGAGACTGGTGAGGTAAGGATACGATTGGCAAGTTATGACCAGAAGAACTTAAGGGTATCAGAAACAAATGATTAACTTGATCTTCCTTATCTTGTGCATTTATTTACCACCTCTTGAACCCCCACTTTCTATTTGAGATCCTTTGACGTTCCTTATCGTGACCTTGACATTCGAAATGTAATACTAGCTGTTACCCTCCAGCAAATCTTATATGCAAGACCTAGACGAACTCACCTTCGTGTAGGTATATCATGTCCCACTAAGACCCGTCTCCTTGTACTCTATTTTCTTGATATGATTTTCTGGTCAAATGGCTAAACTATAACCTCTACCATGATACTGAATTATTCCTGATTTCAATTAGAGATCCAGCCTTGACTCAATTCCTTCGACCCGATATGTGATGATGTTCTGCTTGATTCCTTATATGTTTAACCATGTACCTTATCTTGATTGCTTGACCCATTTAGTTAAGAATCTGGACTATGTATCTTCGTTCATCACTACCACCCTTACTTATATCTTATGCTGCTAATTATCCTTAGTTTTACAAGCTTATCCTTTTCGAGCTTGATCATGACATATTTATTGGGTGCGCACCCACTAACATATTGTCCAATCAGAACCGGCGTATGATGGTCTGATCAACCTATTGCGTTTTGGTTCGCTTTTCATATTAATCTACGTGGATGGAGACATAATTAAACTTGCCCTAGAATCTTATCCACAACAGCCTTGATAATTCTCCTTGGAATTATTTTTATCGCCTATGAACCTTGTATTCGTATCCAGTTGAATTAAATTTAATCATGACCTGGATCTTCATCATTGGATGCTCGTGCTCATACTTAATTTCATTGATTCTCCATCTTGCCCAAATCTTGAATTATCCCAAAATTGATCAACTTAGATCTTGTCAAGACAAAAATCTATTTGTGATTTGTTGTGCCTAAATTTTCAATTTTACCATTTTATGGAATAGTAACCTTTTAATAATTTCTCAGTTGTTTGTTGATGACTAATTTCTTATATAGGATGGTAGACAACCCTTACAACCTTGATGGTTGTTGTTCCCTTACCTTCCCAATTAGGACACCCTAGATTGCTTGTGTGTTGATATCAGAGTACTGTTTTGACCTAGAATGACCAGTGCACCTAGGTGAGACTTCCAACTGTAACAGTATGCCCTGACCCTGTATGCTATTCCTTCAAATTGCATGGTTTAGATAAAATTCTTAGGACCTTGATTGTCGGGAAATAGGGATGTTACCCCATTAGTATCAACTGTGGATATATATATATAGGTTAGTCCTTGATGTGGGGAATGTGTGTTTATAAACCTGTAGCTTATGAGATTTATAGTATCGGCCTTGATAGGGTTGGAAAGTTAAGAGCTAGCCTATTATAGAGTTCTCTTTTTGCTAAGTTCTAGTTGCCAACACCTAGGTAGCTAGCATAGGTAAAATCCTAAGAAGTTGACCAGCTGATGACCAAGAACTAGGATGTTGAGAAAACTGACTAGTGGTTGACCCTTGACTATGTTTGACCTAGAAGGGGGTGCGATCATCTTAATTTCGAGGACAAAATTTTTATAAGGTGGGTAGGATTGTAACACCCAGTTTTCCAAATGAGGGTAATTTTGAAATTTTGTAATTATAATTATTATTTACTGATATTTATTTCATATTATGATTTTTGGTGATTTTTAATCATTTTTAAACTATTTAAAAATATGACTTGTGATTTGGTGTTTTGCTAGTGTAACACCAGAGATAAGTGACCTAGAGCCTAGCCATGTGATTAGGGTATTTCATTTATCATTTCTAGTATAGGGGTATTTTTGTCATTTTTAAGGTTATTTGAATTTATTATAATTTATTTGAATTTATGGGAATTTTTAGGATTTATTTTAGAATTATTTGAATGATGGTTGGCTAGATTGACTTTGACTAGCTTTGACTTGGTAGACTAACCTAGAAGCTAACCCTAGTTGTGTTTGGACTTGGTTAGGTCATGTAACCCTAGTTAGACTAGAGGTAACCCATGGTTAGTCATTAAACTCAAGTTAGAATAGAAAGGCTTTTAGTCATAAGCCATGACTTATGGTTGTGAACCATTGATTTTGACTTAGCCCATAGCCCAACCCATTAGCTAACCCTAACCCTAATTCTATGGCCCGCCAGCCCACCTAGGGAATCCCACCCTATAAATACTCTTCTCCATTTAGGGCTAGCCTCTTTTTGGGAAAGAACAAGTTTAAGGAAGAGGTATTTTCTCAACTTCATTAATTTATAGGAATCCCATTTTAATTCCTTTTTCCCTCAAACAAATTGCAATGGGTTCTAATTTAGGAATACTTGCTGTTTGAGGTGTTCAATCTCAGTTTGTGGACAATTTGGAGCTATTTGCTAGAAAGGAGAACCCCCCATTGAGGCTTTTCTTGCATTTGGACACCAATCGGTAAATCTTTATAAACACCATTAAAATTCTAGTTTCTTTGCATGTTTGGAAAGCCCTAGGTCTACCCTAACTGTAGGTATGCCTAGACCTAGATTTTGTGTCCATTTCGTGTCCTAAATGGACACGTATCAGCCCATTAGTATAGGTGTTTGATGAAATGCCCCAAAGGGCATTTCGATTTGATTTTCAAATTGTTTTTGAATGGAAAATTAGATCTAGGTCTTGTTTATAGGTTTCCACTTGACTGAGTTGTTTTCATGTCGTTCTGTGTCGTGTCTTGCTCACTGGACACGGTCGCACACGAGGGGGTTTGCGTGTCCTGCTACTCGGGGTAAATTGCTCACTGGGTAGGACACGAGGACACGTAAAACTCGACACACATCTTGGGGCAGTGTCTGACACGCCACATGTTAAGTTTCAGATGTCAAGTTTCAGATGACCACGTGGCGTGTCGAGGGAGGAATCAGCGTCGCACTAATTTTTTACTGTGCAGTGCGCACAGGAAATTTTGTTCTGATACGTTGTCTTGGACACGTCTGTGCGACTCGATACGGGGATTCAGGGTGTTGGACACGTAGCTGGACCATATGCAAACCTAGGGACACGACCACGAGACACTTGGACACCTGTGTCGTGTCCTAGACCTAGGTGAACACGTGCACGAGACAGTGCACAGACTGTATTACCCGAATTGACACGAGACATCTCCTGGGACACGTGCACATACCTAGGATGCATTACCAACCACAAATTTTACATATTAAATTGTTTTTAGATATCAAATTCCTTTTCCCTAAATTTCTGATACTAGGTTATGTATCCTGTATTTTCCAGTTTCCTAATTCGAATTTTGGCAATCTATTTTACCTATTTAATACTGTTATTAGCATAATTTAAAACCCTAAAATTGTTCTCCTATGTTTGATCTAGCTATGGGTCGATTTTGGGGTGGTTTCATTGACTATTGGATTCAAATTGGATTTCGAATACTATGGGACAAAACTGAAAATGTGTGTTAATTTAATGTATTGATTCCTTTCCTTTTCCTTTAACTGTCCAAACTGAACTGACAGGGGTGAATTGGTTTCCTTTCCTTCCATGTTACTGAACACAGCCACACACATGCTGATTTTTAGTTCTCTCTCATAGCTCACAACCTCACCCACTCACTGGTACACTTCACAATTGCCACACCCTACAATATGTACACACACTATTTTATATTCCATTCACTGTTCATGTGCACTCTAACACTGAGATTGATAGCCACACTTACGCACACAAATGTCAGCCATTCACACATGTCTATAACCAAATGCCACACTTGTTGTCACTCACACACACAGAGGTTTATGTATGTAAATACACACACTCACAATCTCATATGCAAACACTCACACACACTCTAGCCTATATATGTACACATTGCCTATATGTGTGTTCTTTCCTCCTAACCCTATCTATATATAAACATGCATATGTAATGTATAGTGTATGTATATCTATATGTATATATGTATTAAGCCTATATGTAGGTATATGTATATGAGTATTTATGTCTAATGGATAGGCCTATTAGGTATATAAATGTATGCTAATATATATGTGGATATATGTTTGCTAAGTAATATGTGCCTATAGGTATTGTGTTATGACTTGGACAGCTTGTATAGGTTGTATGGACTTGATAGACTAGTGTAGGCTTGTGTGACCTAGTATAGACTAGTACGGACTAGTTAGACCTAGAATGACTTGTTTGACCTAGTTTAGACTTGTTGGACCTAGTTTGACCATAGTTGACCTAGGTTTGACTTCTTGGTTGACCAAGGTTGACCAAGAGTTGACTTTAGCCTAGATTGACATAGATTCATTTAGAATGCATTAAATTGCATCTTGTTATCATTTTAGACTTGTTGTGACTTGTGCTGTTCTGATTAGGAGCCAGACACCTCTCCTCGGACAGTACATTTCATCCGGACACTCAGATACCAGGCGAGTACATTCTCTGATCATTTCATATCCTGCTTAGAATTATTTTTCGGCTTTAAATTACTTCACTTGATACTGTCACGTTGGTCACACGAATTAGTACTATATGGATCCCTTCTTGAGATGTTATCCCCTCAGGAAGCATCGGAAACTTCATGTTCTGTGCGTTTCACTTACATGGCTTATCACTATGCTTCATTGGTTCATTGAATCACTTGTGACATGTACTGTCATGATCACAGAGTCTTTCTTGAATCCTCCCATTTATTGGACTTCCTAGAAACCCCATTTATTGGGCTTTCTAGAATCCTCATTTATGGGACTATCATGTACCACCCTTCGGGGGCCGTTGCATGAATCATAACATATCCTGGCTGGATCATTGTGTATTGATAGGGGGTACGGGGGTATAGAAGTAGACATGTGAATAATATCCAAGTAGTATCTCATCAGAATTATTCCGTAGTGTCTCATCAGAATCATCATATGCCATTTACATGTCTATATTGTACTTTGACTTACTAGCCACCGTTAGTTCTCTATTATAGTAGATATTTCTATGAAAGTTCTTTCTCTGTTTACATACTGTATTTCTTTCAGTACCTGTATCTTACTTTACTGCATAATTTTATTTTCTAACCTGCTATAAACTGTTGAGATGTATTGTGCTCGCTCCTGTCCTGACTGGACCTGTTGAAAATATTACAAACGACGAGGAGGAGGCCTGTGTGGATACCTTCTACGGGATAGCCCTAGACGACACTTGTGAGCTGGACTCTCAGGAGGACCCAGCTCTAGCTGAGGACATTACCCCTATTGCCTAGACTAGCTTAGTTAGGCTTTATCTTACTTATGTTATCTTGAGACTAGTTAGCTAGACTTTATTTCTGTCTTGAGATCTGGGTTGTATATATTCTTTCATATTCAGTAGCTGAGACTTGTATTCTGGATATTTGCTGAGATGTTATCTTAGACTCTTCTGATCACCTGTATTTTCTTGAGTTCCATATCATATTGTGCTTCTTCTTCCTTAGTTGTGATTGAGTTTACTTACTGCTATGTCACCCCCATTCGGGGAGTATAAACTGCTTAGAATTATATTGTTAGATGTTGTGACCTAGGACAGCGTTCTACCGCCGACACTGCGGCGTAGGCTGGACGTACCCACTTCTCGTGCCCTTACTCTCGGGTACGGGTCGTGACACATTTTTAGTGGTGGCCCATGCAGGTCAAAATTCGCATTAGTACGATTTCGTAGTAGCGCAACGACTTAGTCGTACTACTACGAGCCTGCTATAGGATATAGAAATTAAGATGTTAGGATGAGAGGATACTCAATCACTGTTAGGATTCCTTGAGAGATTCCTGGGATGACCCTTGAGAATCTCATTTTGAACTCTGATTTAAACTCCCTTTCCCTTATTTTGATTCACCTTTTTCCTTGATTTGAATTTGATTTTGGTGGATTCATTGTAGAACTTTGAATCCTGGTATTAGTTGATGATTTTGATAAAATTCTGTAGTTGTTGATTTTAATTTTGTATTTAATATTTTTAAATTCAATGCACTCAATCACACTTAGGATTCTTTAAGAGATTCCTGGGATGACCCCTGAGAAACTCATTTTTGATCTTCAATTGGAATTCATTTTTTCTCTTGTTTGGATTCACCCTCATTCTTGCTATTGAATTTGAGCTTGATGGGTTCATTTCGTTTGAACATATGAGAAAGAACAGATCTTCATTATTCCTTCTTGCCATTATTTCTTTGTATTTTTATTTTTTTCTTATCTTAAACTCTATCTAATTACACCAATCACCCATATCTTATCATGCCCTTACTCTAGGGTGCGGATCGTGACACGTAGACTTGCATATCATGACTCGATTAGCTTTTTTTCATTATTAAACCATGTTTTGACTTGTAGTATCTCATTTTTAGGTCTGTTATTACTCTGAGCGTCTGTTCACCTTATCAGCTCAGGACCACAGGCGAGTACATTCTCTGATAATATTTATGTTTTATGATATCGTCTTTGTTTCTAGTATTTAGTGTAGATATTCTTGTTCTCTTGACACATGGTGCACACGGATTGGTATTGTCTGGATCCCGTCATAAGATGTTATTCCTCTTATATATGGTATACACTGGGCAAGTCTTCATTGTTTATTGTTCATTTTATAGATACGATTCCTGCGTAGGCTCGCGACCTCCTCAGAGAATACGTGTCATGACGTGTCATGACTGGATCCACTATATTAGTCAGGGATGGGGGTGTTAGTGTAGATATGTGATCAATACCCCATAGTATTATATTGTAACATCATTGTATCACTATAGTATCCTCCTTGTATAGTGTTAATCATATACTCACATATGATTAGCCAGGCCAAATATTATATCTAGTTCTAAGCCGATCACATGTTGAAACTAGTACTAAACTCACATAGATAGCAGTTCCAGATTTTATACATGTTATACATTGTTTTCTTGCCTTATCTCATTACAGTTTTGATATACTCTGCCAGGATACATGTACGCTCTACTTTACCTAGTATCTTCTCTCTATCTACTGCTACATTTTCAATATCATATAACTAGAACTGTTGGTTGAGATTTTGTACTCGTTCCTGTCCTGACTGGACCTGTTAAAAATATTACAGATGATGATGGTGACTGCCCTACCTTCTATGGGGCACATGAGGGTGACACTCAGGAGCCCGAGGAGCATCTAGCTCAGTAGAGGGTGCTTACTCTAGTCTAGTATTTTTAGTTTTCAGTTTGTATCGGATTGTTCCTATTGTTAGTTGAGACTTAGTTATATTCCAGGACTTGTATTTATTGTGTTAAACATCTACTTTGTGTGGTATGCTAACTCTATTTATATTCAGTTCTTCCTTTTATCTGATTTCATATCGTGCTCTATCTTCCCTAGACTTGTGATTGAGATATAGAGTTGAGATGTTATATTACACCTCCGTGCGGAGATGACAGGTCTATATATCTTGTTGTTAGATGTTAGATGTTATAGAAGACCTATACAGCATTCTACCGCCGACACTATGGCGTAGGCTGGACGTACCCACATTCTTGTTCCCCTAAATAGGGTGTGGGTCATGACATAGAACGCCTCGAGTCTTACGGCGACTCGAAGCTCGTCGTCAATCAAGTTCGAGGACAATACGAGGTCCGCCATGAAGACTTAATCTCTTATCACAAAACAACGTTGGACATCATCTCAATCTTCGTTGAATTCTTCATAGAATATGTGCCTCGACTACAAAACTTAGAAGCCGACACTCTCGTCGACCTCGCTGCCTTATTAGCAGCACCGGTCGGCATGGAACACTTTATTACAGTGGTGGGCCAAAATTTGGCGTACCCCAAAAATAATCTGTACATGTGGGCGAACCATGCCATGCCTACAGATGCCAGTATCAATGTCAGAGACTAGAGGTTCCCGTTCATCGACTTTGCCGTCTACGGAATCCTCTCGGAGGACCCAACAGAAGCAGTCTCAGTCAAAAGGCGCTCGCTCCGGTTCTATTACGATACGGTCACTAAAATGCTGTACCAACGCTCCCACGATAAACTTCTCCTCCGATGTCTATCAAACGAAGAAGCAGTCGAAGCTCTCCGAGAAGCCCATGACGGAACATGCGGAGCTCACCAACCCGGTCTTAAGCTACAGGACCAACTTTGACGCATGGGCTATTACTGGCCCACCATGATGGCCAACGTTGTCGAGTATACAAAGAAATGTCGTACTTGCCAGCTACACGTCGACTTCATCCATAAACCGTCAGAGCCTCTACATCCTTCGGTCGCCTCTTGGCCATTTGAAGCCCGAGGTATGGACATAGTGGGACCCATCACCCCTCCCTCATCCCGTGGACACTGTTTTGTCCTAGCAATCACCAACTACTTCTCTAAGTGGGCAGAAGCAATACCACTAATAGAGGTAAAAAGCTCAAAGGTGATCAACTTTATCAAGCATCACGTCATCTACCATTTCGGGGTACCCCGGAGGATCATCCACGATAATGGTCCACAGTTCATTAGCCATGCGTTCAGCAGATTCTTCGACAAGAATCGTATTCAGAATGTGGCATCAACCGCCTTCAATCCGACAGCAAACTGATTAGCTGAAGATTTTAATAAAACCATCGTCAAGCTACTCAAAAGGTCATGTCATCCAACAAGTACAACTGGGACGAGAAGCTCGGTGAATGCCTTTGGACCTATCGCACGACGGTACGGACTCTGACGAGTAACACACCATTCTCGTTGGTCTATGGAAGCGAAGCAGTACTGTCTCTAGAGATCTAGATACCTTCACTCTGAGTGGCTATTACGAACCAGCTGACGGAAGAAGATAATCAACGTCGTCGTCTGCAAGAGTTGGAAGCGCTCGATAAAAAATGCCTCTTGGCTCAACAGTGCATCGAACTTTATCAAGCCCGTATTTCACAAGCTTTCAACAGAAGATGTCATGACCCGCACCCGTTTTTTTTAAACGGATACGAGATGTGTCCAAGCCAGCCTATACCGCAGTGTCGACGGTAGAACGCTGTCACGGCCATGAAGATCAAAATCATAGATAATACTCATTCACATAATTAATTTAATTACAATGATCACAAGTTTTACATTTACAGAAAAATATAAACTTGTACAAATATAGAATAACTACAACTCATCTATCTAGCTATTCTTTTGGCTTTTGTCTGCAAGTACTCCCGTATCTTCCATGCTAAGTGAATCCACGGCTAACCTGAAAAATATTGGTTTTCAGTCAGGAATGGAACGAGTACAATTCACTGAATGCATTTCCAATATATGAAAATGACTATATAACACGGGTTAGCCTTTAGATATATGATTCATAAAATAAAATGAAGAAAGACAATAAAACTGAATAATAAGAACAGAAAATGAAATACAATAAAATACTCACCAACTGACCCACTGAAATACCTTTGATATGTGATCGATCTCGGGACAATTATGCGACACAGTCTACACAGTCTAAAGTTACACAGTCTACATTTACACGGTCTACAGTTACACGGTCTACAAAAAATATTGCAATAAAGAAACACTGTCTACAAAATAGTAATCACGATCTACACAGTTTAAATGTAATAATAATCACGGTCTACATGGTCTACAAGATATAAATGCAATAATAAATACGGTCTATACGGTCTACTTTGCAATAATAAATCACTGTCTACACTGTCTACACGGTCTAAGGTCAAATCACACATCGTTGGTACTTCAACTCCCGACACAACAAGGAACAAAATCACATAAAACTGAAATCACATATCTATCGACTAAACACTGATGCATAGTAAAGATCAATACTGAAAACAAACAATAAACTGTACTCGCCTGTGGTCCTCTGCTGTTGAAACTGACAGTCTGAACTACTCAATCTGCCACAATAGCCAAAACCCGTACAACAGTCCCCGGAAGCTGAAATAAACATTACCAATGTTCTCAGAATAGTCAAATTAGCTAGGATTGCCTGTCCTTAAGTCCAATTCTGGACACAGGGGCAAAACGGTAATTTTGGGTCAAAACGGTGTCCGCCGTTGGACCCGCTTTGCACCGAAAAGCGTGCCAGAGTCAACGATCTCTAAAGTCGTCAAACTACATGTCTACGGATCCGGTTTTCTGATACGAACCCAACCGCATGTCCAAAGTTGGATTTCGGCTGGCCGTGCACAAAATCGCCCGTTGAGTCGGACCGTGGGGCCCGCAAAACGACGTTCCGATTCGACTGTCTCAGAATTGGACCAAACTTGGCATACATGACCAAAAAAATGATACGGTCCTGTTGGCGCAAGTTTCGTCTTGATCTGACGAGCGTGCACGAAGTAATTGGAGAATTTGCACAGAGGCGGATACGATAAATTTCGACGGATACGCATCAAATTCGTCGCGCACATACGACCAATTTGAATTCCGTCAAAGTCCACACGTCCACGAAGCCTTTACACACCTTTTGATGCTTTCGGTTCGCGACCAAGTCGCCCGGTTTGGTGGGACGCACGTCGTGTGGATGAGTTTTCTAGTTTTTTAGCTATTTTAGATAATAGTTTTTGGTCAACTTCTATCCCGATTTAAACAGAGTACACTAGACAATTAAATAAACTAATTACTGTGTTTTGATCATGGTTAGGTTGTCTATAAATCCCTTCAAGTGGATTTTCGAAACTGTCGAAGGTTTCGCCGGAAACTGCGTTCCAAAAGGGGTCCGAGGGATAAGAGATCTGTCCTGTTCGAGACAGATTCTCGACAACTTTGCATCAAAATTTTGAGCGATCTACAACCCTCAAACTCAACCTATTTGAAGTAGTCTATATCCCTATAGGTTGTAAACGCACGAAAATAATCGGTTCGATAAAACTCAGCGAGACGAGGAAGAAATGAACCTGCAAAGTCGAGTCTAATAGTGATATTGCTGTTGCTCTCAGTTGACTACCGCTCCTGCTTCGGGCTGCGCACGGTGGTCCCGGCCGACTCCGGCGACTTGGCGGCGGTGCAGGACCGCCGGGGTGGTCGCCAAGGTGTGGGGAAGGTGGCGCGGTGGTTTAGGGTTTCCATGTTTCGATCTCTCGACACATATATACCTACGTATATATGCTCTGCGCTGAAGGCATATCAAGGGGGTTGGGACTGACTTGCTTCGGGTGTGGGTGAGCCTGGGGACTGTTGGGCCAGGCTTCTATTGGGTTACTGCTGGGCTGATGGGGCTGGGCCTTTGATGGGCTTGGGAGTTCTGGTGTTCACTGGGAGTTCGGGTGTTCACTGTGAGGCTGGGCTCCCTATTACTTTTCTTTTTTTCTTTTTATTAATGCTTTTGGAAATATATATATATATGCAAATGCCTATATGCAAATGCCTATATATATATATATATATATATATATATATATATATATATATATATACATTCATATACACACATATATAATATATACATATATATACCTTTGGTAACGAATTAAATAATAATAACTAATAATAATAAATAATTTATATATTTAATTACCACAATAATAACAATAATAACAATCCTAATAACACTGAAATTAAACCAATATTATATTTCGGTGAACTCATCAAACATACCATTTATTTGACTTTCAGAAATTCGTACAATTATTCTAAAACAACATTTAATAAATTATTAAATATTTAAAAAATATTTGTCAAGTCCTAAAAATAAAATAAAATAAGAAATATTTGTACACACATAAAATGTCTACATGGCCGACTTTGGTCCTTCTACATGTCCTCATGGGCTTGGGTTTGGTTCAGGTCCAGTTTGGACTGGTTTGGTACAACCGGGTCTTCCACAAATCAATAAATCTTAATAATATAACTAATAAATAATTAAAACATTCTATAGGGGTTAAGTCGCAACTTGGCCTGGTTTTCCTAGTTAGGACACTCCTATGGCTTGGCATTCCCCTATCATGGCTAAACACTAGTCAAAGCACGCTACTGCACTATTCGGGCCATGACTCTTAATCGTCTTGTACTCCAATTCCTAACCATGACTAAAATCATTTACCATAATAATTAACTAAATAATTATTTATAAAATCTAAAAATCACCATTCAAATAAAATAAATAATAATAAAAATATTCTAAATTTCTGAGAAGGGCAGCTACAGAAGAGTCAAACAAAGAACTTTCCAAGTAGGCGACCTGGTTCTGGCAGTCAAGAGACCGATGATGATGACTCACAAGATACCGAGAAAGTTCAAACCCAAATGGGAAGGACTCTTCATCATAGAGATGGTATACTCAAACGGTGCTTACCGTCTCGCTCAACCTAATGGGGACTTGTTCATGATGTCCATCAACGGCAAGTTCCTAAAGAATTACTACTCCTGACATCATTCAGAACGTACTTCCCTCTCCCCAGTGAGAAAATTTATGAATTTGACAAACCAAGTTCACGCCCCTCCTTTGACAATCACATGCTCCTGGAACCTAGTTGTTCCGTTGTATCCCCAGTAGGAGAACAACCATGTCCACATCACCTCTGAGTTGTTTCTCTACACCCCACAAAGCAGAACCTTACACTACGTAAGATCACGCTCATTACTATGTTTACCATGTCCACATTACCTCTGAGTAAACATCCCGTGCAACCACCCTTGCGTTGTTGTACATTGACCATAGAACATCTACGTCCACATCACCTCTGAGTTGTTATATACATCCCTACAGAGTTCACTCCTACCATGTCCATATTACCTCTGAGTAGGAAAGCTCTACCATTAACCCGTATTTACCATGTCCATACTACCTCTGAGTAAATATGTTGGTTTCTCCCATTCTTAACTTATTATTTATACCTAGAAACCAAGGTGCGCAAAAGATAATAGGTCCACCAAAAGATCACAAGATTCATCATCAGAATGAACAAAGCAAAAGGTTCTTCATTTCTTCATCTAAGTAGGAAGTAAAGGATTACATCGACATCAAAAAGAAGCAAAAACTACATCTTCGGATCTCAAAGAAAAGAAATACTAAGATAAAATAGGGACATTGACTTTATTCATATTTCCGAAAATGGCGATTGCAAGGAAACCTACGAATCCTCACAACTAGGGATCATAGTTGTGTTGAGACATGTACCACTCCCTCAGCCACTTTGCATATGAAGGCTCGATCTGGTTGAGGTCTTCTGTAGGGACAGGAGGGTCAGTCCCGATTCTACTACTCTCTGATGGTGGCTCCTCCTTAACTTCAACCTTGGGAGCAATCTCTTCTCTGATGGTAATCGATTCTTCCTTGACCTTAACCTTTGGTAACGTCTCCTCCTTAACGGTCACCGGCTCTTGTTTGACGAGAGGATGCAGTATCTCTTCCTTCACGAGTGCCTCCGCCTTCGGCATGGATACTGCAACAGAGCCAAAAAAAAGTTAATATAAAGACTTAGAAGCTCAAATGAAGCATCTGAGGCACATCAACAAATCTGGCGCATCAAACTGGGTTGAAACCCATACGCGCAAATAGAATCTCACCAAGCGCGCACACACAGGACCGAGGCCCAGACGCATTTGAAGAGAAGCTTCGGCACACTATCAGGACTTAAGTCCATGCGCGTCAGCAAAAGGAGCTTCGGCGCATCATCATGACCTAAGCCCATGTACGTCAGCAGAAGGAGCTTCGGCACATCATCAGGACTAAGTCCATGCACGTCAGCAATGGGAAGCCTAGGCGTGTCAATGGGATGCGACTCAAAATAAAGGATCATCCACCGATTATCGTAGGCCGAACGTCGATGTGCATCACTGCGACGACGGGAGTGTCCTCCATGTCGACCTCTATGGGCTCCTTATCCTTGCCCCTTCCTTGGTCAGCACCACCACGGGGAGTCTTGGGAGCCATCTCTCTAAAGAAGCTAGGGTTTTTTGAAGACTCTAGAGGAAGAAGGAGAAGGAGAAAACAAAAGTAGAAGACTCTCTCTCTCTCTCTCTATCTCTCTCTCACAGATGCCTATTTATAGGCATGAGCCACGCGCGTGAACCGATAAAAGCTGACATCAGCAAAAACTCTTCGGGTCTCGTAAAACTGACGGATGCATATCTTCCAAAAGATTATCATTAATCTTTCAAAATTTGAGGTATTATCTTCTCGAGAATAATATGCGCCCCCACAGCAATGCATGAAGCGGTCATGCGCCCAGAACAACGACTACCCATGCTTCTTATTTAAAGTATTCCAAAACTTGGCAGAAAATTTTAAAAACTTTGAAGGGATTTTGTAGAAGCATGGAATTTCAGGCGCATCTAAGGCCAGAACTGCTATGCGCCCTAAATCTCATGCGCCAGAAATCAACATAAGCCAGGAACAGAAAACTTGGCACAGCAGAAAATAGCAGAGAAGTAGAGACATATAAATAGGGCTTTTATTTTCATATGAAAGTCTATTACATGTCTTTTACAAAGGAGAACTCTTTTACAAAAGAGAAAAAAAATTATAAAAGCTACAGTCAGGCACAGTGCTACAGCCAGGTGCATCACTTCAACGTACAGCCAGGTGCATCACTCAAGTGCTACAGCCAGGCGCATCATTCCAGCATCTCAGCGTATGCGCATCCCCGTGCATAGTCAGAGCGAATCACTTTCTCGTTAGCATGCAGGCACTCTAGTAAGAGGAGTGGCTCTTCTAGCCTAACCAAATCGGGGCACAATAGCCCCGACCTGCGGTTCTTCTAGTATAACAAAAATTGGGACACGAATGCCCCAATCTTTGGATGCAACAGGCATCTTCCGCTTGTGTCGGGACACGACGATCCCGATATTTGGATACAACAAGCACTTTCACAGGACCGATGGTAAAAAAAACAACTCGGCACATCTTTGCCTTCGGAAGGAGTTCATCGTCAACTCGCCAAGGCAAGAGACCGATCGAGTTCGTCTCCATGAAGGAAAGCTAAGTGAAATGAGAAGCAAAACTCTTTACAAAGCCATTTATAGGCCGGGGCAACCCTCGCCCATACGCCAAGTGGCAGTCTCCTCGTATTCTGTATAATAAATTTGCATTTATGACGATGAATCTGCCTGTTCGTATTCAACCAAGTCAAAATAGCCATTAACGCCTCGAAGAACCTACAAACGGGCCAATAAGGATGCACCATGCGGTAGATGCACCGTCAGCACCATGCGCTCTGTACCGATGCGCCTAATGGGACATAGACCCACGCGCCTAGTAGGACACAAACTGATGTGCCCACTTCAACTCGTCACCCATCAAGCATTTAATGCTATATGACAGAGTCGGCAGCACGCTTCCCAAAGACTGAACAGTTGACAACTTTTTGCAGAAAATGAAGAGCCGTAAACGTCATCTTCATCATTATATTTTGTCGGCTATAGCTGTCTTTGCCACGTGGCCGATCGATCACTTGTATACGCCTCCACAACCATGCGCCCAACATTTTGCATGAGTCTCAAAAGCCATACGCCCCCGACTTACTCCTGATCCCAAAAGACAGAAGCCAAGTATGCGCTTCCACAGCCATGCATCTAAAGCTTTGCATGCGCCTTAGAAGCTATGCACCCAGACTTGTCTGTGACCACTAAAAGTTATAGATCGAGTCGCCCCATATGTCAGATCCTAGGTATATCCTGATAGATCATTCCCCCCACAAAATCTGAGATCTTTGAGCCACAGACATGTGCCACGTGTCTTTTGACTCAGTTCTGCTCAAGAATGGGTGCTAACCACCCAAGATCTCAGCAACAAACGAATCTTCGCAACTGTCATGTGCCAGCTCCACCGCAGCCTAACAGTGCAGTTTAACATATTTAACTTCAACTCAGGGCGCATCGTCCATGCGCCCCACAGCATTAGCCATGTGGCGTTCCCACGTACAGGTGCATCCTACATATGTATGCATGAGTAGACTAGTCTACTGCCTATAAATAAAGGGATCATTCTTTCATCCACACAAACAGACAGATAGATCATCATATCTACCTACAGAAACGAGAAAAGACACGTAACGTCTACTTCTCCTACAAACACTCCGGCATCCAGAGCAGCCCAGACCTTCAGAGATTCCAAGATCATCGTCAGATCATCAACGGAGTCAACACATTACCACTCGCTCTACCGATACACTTTCCAGATAAAAATAAAAGTGTACTCCTAGGATTACATCTAAGTCCTACATTGTATACTGTTCTGTTTGTAATTGAAATACCAAGGTTTATCAATCAAAAAGACCTTGTTATATTTTCGATGGCGAACACGGGCTACCATCAAGTGAAGGTACAGAGGGAGGACATTCCGAAGACGGCCTTCAGGACTTGTTTTGGTCACTACGAGTTCCTGGTGATGCCTTTTGGTTTGACTAATGTGCCTACTGTGTTTATGAATCTGATTAACAGAGTGTTTCACCAGTACTTGTATCAGTTCATGGTCGTGTTCATCGATGATATATTGGTGTACTCGAAGAGCCACGAAGAGCACGAAAGGTATTTGAAGATTATGTTGGAGACGTTGAGGAACGAGAGACTCTACGCCAAGCTGAGCAAGTGTGAGTTCCTTCTAGACCGTGTCTCTTTTTTCGGACACGTCATCTTAGGAGAGGTTATATCTATGGACCCAGCGAAGATCTCGTCCGTAGAGTCATGGCCGACCCCTACCGATGTCTCGGAGGTGAGAAGCTTTTTTGGACCTTCTGGATATTACAGGAGGTTTGTAGAGAACTTTGCGAGGATCGTCGAGCCGATGACCCAATTGACCCGCAAGAAGCATGCGTTTATCTTGACAGAGTGCCAAGCGGCATTCGATGAGCTGAAGAAGCTTCTTACCTCAACACCAATTCTGACTATTCCATCCGGACCAGGACGGTTCGTGATCTACATCGATGCATCCGAAAAGGGATTGTGATGCATTTTGATGCAGCATGAAAATGTAGTAGCCTATGCTTCAAAGTAGCTGAAGGTTCATGAAAAAAAAATCCAATCCATGACTTGGAGCTTGCCGCGGTTATCTTTGTCTTGAAGCTTTGGAGACACTACTTGTATGGAGAAAGGATAGAGATATTCACGGACTATAAGAGCTTAAAGTACGTCTATACTCAGAAGGATCTGAATTTGAGGCAGAGACGGTGGTTGGAGTTAATGAAGGACTTCGAGATCGAGCTACAGTACCATCCAAGAAAGGCTAACGTTGTAGCGGATACGTTGAGCAGGAGGCCTGTGGCATACCTGTTGACGACTCAGCCCCATCTTCTGGAGGATCTACGAGAGTTGGGGATCGAGCTGATACTACCAGGGGCAGACGGCCAGTTGGCTAGTCTACAGGTGCAGTCTTCGTTAGTAGAGAGGATCAAAGCCGTATTGCCGACAGATGCCAGATTTTAGCGACTTCGACAGAGGACAGAAGCCGGTATGCAGACAAGACTGCACATTCATGAGGATGGGAGTCTGAGGTGTGGAGATTGCCTCTATGTTCCCAATGGAGAGCTTTGCTAGGAGTTGATGACGGAGGCACACAGTTCAGCATATTCCATTCACCCAGGAGGTACGAAGATGTACAGAGACTTGAGGCAGCATTATTGGTGGCATGGAATAAAGAGAGAGATAGCCCTCTTTGTAGCCAGGTGCTTGGTGTGTCAGCAAGTCAAGGCCGAGCACCAGAGGTCTGCGGGACTGCTCCAACCACTTCCCATACCGGAGTAAAAATGGGAGCATATTACTATGGACTTCGTTACAGGGTTATCGAGGAACCTGAGTGGATGGGATGCAGTTTGGGTGATAGTGGACCGACTCACGAAGTCAGCTCACTTCCTATCCTTCAAGGTAGGGTAGTCTATAGAAGCTCTAGCAGAGATATATGAGGCAGATTGTACTTCATGGAGTACCAGTTAGTATAGTATCTGATCGAGATTTGAGATTCATGTTGCACTTTTGGCGGAGCCTATAGGAGAGCCTTGGTACTTGACTGAAGTTTAGTACGTCGTACCATCCACAGACAGATGGCCAGTCAGAGCGCACCATTCAGACGCTGGAGGACATATTGAGGGCGTGCATTCTAGATTTTAGAAGATCATGGGAGGACCACTTGCATCTAATAGAGTTCTCATATAACAACAGTTATCAGGCCATTATCCAGATAGCCCCTTTCGAAATATTGTATGGCAGGAAGTATCGTTTCCCAGTCTATTGGAGTGATATAGGCGAGAGACAGATACTCGGATCAGAGTTGGTGGTTCGTACAGTAGAGAAAGTAAAGCAAATCCAAGGGCACTTGAGAGCAGCTCAACATAGGCAGAAGCACTGGATGAACATACACCGGCGACCCCTGGAGTTCAAGGAGGGAGACCATGTATTCCTGAGGATCCAACCCACCGGAGGTAATGTCACCCCCGTTTTTTGTTTTACGTATTTTCAGTATACGTGTACGAAATTCTGACCCATATTGTGACTTGTCTTAACTAGCTAATCTTGATTTGATCTTGACTTGGTTTAATTTGGATTGGTTCAACTTGGTTTGGATTGGTTTGAGATGAGAAGGGTTTTATATAAAAACCTAACTCCTCTCTCTCTCTCTCTCTCTCTCTCTCTCTCTCTTCCATTATTTCATTTCTCTTCATCTTCATCCTCTTCATCTTCCTCCAACCTAAGGCAAGTACATCTTGCCAAATATTGGACAAATATTATTTTGTTTGTTCTAAACTATTCCTTACATGATTCTAAGCATCTTTAGAACTTGGCATTTTTTATTTTGGTGGATAAATTTTTATAGATCTAAGTTTATAGCCTTTTCGGTTTTCTTGGGTTTTGATCTAATAAACTTCATTATTTTTAAGTTTTAATTGTTCTATGTTGTATAGAATTTGATTTTACCCAAAATGGACCTTTGAAAAGTTAGATTTTGACTTTTTTGAGGAAGTTATGGCCAAAATAAGATTTAGACATCTTCTATGTCATCTGTTGAAATAAAAAATTTGATTTTTTTCTTATTATTACGACATGCTGTTTTTTCCATTTATCACCTTTCAGTGATTCTGTCAGGGACGATGAATAGTGCCGTATGAATAGTGCCGCATGGATGAATAGTACTGCATGAATAGTGCCGTATGGATGAATAGTGCTGCATGGATGAATAGTATCATAGGAATGAATAGTGCCGCATGGATGAATAGTGCCACAGGAATGAATAGTACCGTATGGATGAATAGTGCCGCATGAATGAATAGTACCGTATGAATGAATAGTACCGCAGGCTTGCATAGTACCGCATAGGCTGCATAGTACCACAGAAGGCTGCATAGTGATGCATAGTGCCGCAGAAGGCTGCATAGTACCGTATAGTGCCGCAGAAGGCTACATAGTGCCGCAGAATGCCGCATAGTGCCTATGTTGGCTGATTTTGGCTGTTTTATGTCCTATTTGGCTGATTTGTGGCCAGGATTTCTTTCAACTCCCAATATAAAAGTTGTATATCTTTTCCTTGGCTTCAAGAATATGTTACCAACTATTTTATGCAAGTTTCTTTCATTCTTGATATGGAGCTTATGATTGTATTGCATATTTTCTATCTTGGCCTAAATTGCGATGACCCTACTTAATAGCTTGATATTTTTTTAAAGAATGAATTTTTTAACATGATTTGATAATATTGTACAGTTAGATAATGATTGTACCCCTCTCATACCCTTAACACTAGCACAGATTCAATTGGTATTCTAGGCCAAGTAGTTACCTCATTTATTCCTTTTTATATGTTATGATGCACCTTTTATCAAGATCTATCTACAAGCTTTCTTATGTCTATGATTTACTTAACAAGATACTGATCCGTTGTGGGGCACTCATGATTTATGTCTTCCTTCTTTTGCTTAGCATGATAGTGACCTGTTGTGGGGCACTCATGATGTATGTCTTTCTTCTTTGCTTAACATGATAGTGACCCATTGTGGTGTACTCATAATGTATGTCTTTCTTATTTGCTTAACACGATAGTGACACGTTGTGGTGCACTCAAGTCACATGTCACTTTTTTGCTTAACATGATTATGGCCCGTCGTGACGCACCCTAACAAGTACTCTTAACATGATAGTGACCCGTTGTGGTGCACTCCAGACAAGTAACATGATATGACATGCCACGAACCATGAATGCTATTGTGACGGCTTTATTGGTTTACAAGTAATGAATGATTTGGACACCGTAGGTGTTTCTCTTGAGTGTGTTTGTACAAGCTACATGTTCTGTATTGCATCATGTCTAGGACATGAATTCCTGATTTCTACGGTCAGGGATTCATATTGAATCTGGCTAGGATTAATGACTAGATTGATCAAGTAGTTCATGAAGAGACTTTTCCAGTTACCTGTTGCCCGTTTGATCCCGACCTTATATATATATATACATGAGATTTGGAGCTATCTGTCATGATGAGCACATTTCCAGCTCACCGTCGAGTGGGACACCTCCTTAGGACACATGTATCTTACTGCAGTGTGTCTGTTATACTTGTTTTCTTTTGCTGGGGTTACTCCGGTAGCAGCAGGCGGGTAACTGGACTTGGAAATCTCTTTGCATCTTATTAGTAACTAGACTTGTGATAACCCTAGTTAGTTAAAGTATCAAGCCGTACTCATTGCTTGGCTGTGATTGATGGATGGAGTCAGTCCAGTCCAGTCTAGTTTTGTGTAGGCAGTGTCCGTATGTTTATTTCAGTACACTATGGTTTATGCTTTACCTTGTCGATAAGTGATCGGAGGCTAAGTTCTGTTCAGGAGAAGGGTTACAACCCCGGTCCTTGTTTGGTTTAAGGATTGTAACTTGACTTTCGAATTAGTTCCTAAGTCCGCTTATCATTGTCTTTCTATATAATTCTTACATCCTTACATGTTCAACTATCTCACAACCTATACATGACTCCCTATGCCGGGTCACCATGCTCTTATGACCTGGCTAACTCACAAGTTCACATGTTCAATTGCTTTTATATATTCTCATGCTTCTGTTTACTTAACATGTCTACACTTTACATTATGTTGCATGATAATTACTTTATGCTCTAAGATGCTTTACTTATTGTCTTCCTATGTTCGAGATAAGTGTATTGGTAGTGCACGAGTCTCGATATGCTCTTACTCATTTGTTATCTCTAATTGTTGATATTAGTGATTGCTGGTTTTAGCTCATAGTTTGGCTTCCTTTGTGGTACTTGCTATTGGGGATCTGACCCCACTGGTTTTGTTTGGCCAGATCTGATAGAGAAGCCCAAAGGATCTTCCGTACCATCTACTCGACGGTGACCATCCAGAGCACCAAAGTACCCAAGTGGGTTTCTTATTTTATTCTCCCACTGGTTATGTATATTATTTTTTTGTGGCGTTTAGCCTCCGAGCACGTGTTTAGCTCGTGTTTTGGTCCTTGACATTTAGCCTACGGGGATAAACATGATGTGCGTATTCTAGACTGCAGCTAGAGCTATCATGTATGACTAATACTCTTGCTAGTTTCTCCATTTTGTATTACTAGCTTCATGATCATCTATGTATATATGGTTTGGGACGCTTTACTATTGTATGTCTGATGATCATACTTCTCGTATCTTGTATAATTGCCTGTGATTGAGATACCTAAGATTGTCTTAACCTAGGATCGATTGTTGGCTTGTAGAAGTAACCCCCATGTCATAACAGCTTATACGTGATTTCAGAGTACTGGTGTACTTTGGTATTACATAGCTAGCCTTGTCTGTCCCTAGTTGCTGGTATTCTAGTCCTGGGGCGTGACAGGTACCATCAGGTTTGGAGGAAGAGGGAAGCTGAGTCCAAGGTATATTGGACCTTTTGATGTGCTAGAGCAAATTGGAGAGGTTGCATACCGGTTAGCTTTGCCACAGACGTTGGAGGGTGTTCATGACGTGATTTACGTATCTCAGCTGAGGAGGTATGTGCCAGATCCTAGCCACATCCTTGACCACTCAGAGATAACTGTCGGGCCGAGATTATCTTATGAGGAGCAGCCAGTGGAGATCTTGGATCAGAGAGAGAAGGTTCTGCAGTGTCAGACCATCCCACTAGTTTGTGTCGCTTGGAGGCATCATGGGCCAAGCGAATCTACTTGGGAGCGCGAGGATGCGGTACGTGAGCGTTTTCTCCTTCTCTTCGTGGGGCTAGGTATGCATGCATTTATGTTCAGTTATTTCTATCTTGCTGAGTATTAGATGTCTAAATTTATGTGCATATATGTGAAAGAGTATATATATATATATATATATATATATATATATATATATATATATATATATATATATATATATAAAATATATATATATATTATTGAGATATACATATATATTACATATATATATATACTTTTCAAATATATACATATATATTACATATACATAATATATATATATACTTTTCAAATATATATTACATAAATACTCTTTCATAGACATATATATATATATATATATATATATATATATATATATATATATATATATATATATATATATATATACTTTTCAAATATATACATATTCTTTCATACAAATACTCTTTCACATAAATACTCCTTGTTTCATTGTGTACATATATATATAAATACTTTTTCTTTTATATATATATATATATATATATATATATATATATATATATATATATATATATATATATATATATATATATATATATACTCTTAGTCTCATAATGTATATATATACATGTATATACTTACTTTTCCATGCATGTATGTAATATCCTTATATATATATAGCATTTCTAAAACTATGTGTCTACACCCTAGTAACCTTATTTGTGAACACATTATATATATATATATATATATATATATATATATATATATATATATATATATATATATATATATATATATATATATTTTATATTTATATATATATTTATTTATATATATATATATATATATATATATATATATATATATATATATATATATATATATATATATATATATATATATATATATAAATAAATATATACCTTCACAAAATGTACACTTGTATATATATATGCTCTAGGGATACTTGGGTGTTTATATATAAAATGGACTTGTGTATATATAATTTCTATGTTTATGCATATATACTTCTCATGTGCAACTGGTGGTTATGCTTTTATACTTGTAGATATGTCCCTAACATATAGGAAGAGATGTATGTGCACTTCCTTGGATAATGTAACTCAGTATTTGAATGAGATATCTAGTACGTATAAACGTACACTCTACTTATGTGTGTTTAGATGCGTAGTCATGGATATTCATTTAGCGTATCGTAAGTCTTGGTTGTGTATTTGTAGGTCTCTTGGACGGCGTAATTGAGACAGAAGAGACCGCACTACTTGCGCATTGCTGGATAGAAGGCAAGCATACCTTGCCTTGTATTACTGTTTACGTATACATCATTATACTCTTGTTAGCGTAGACTTGGTTAGTAGAGTCCAAAAATTGCCTCAGACGTAGTCGATGATGGCATCGATAATAGGACTACCTACTTGGCCTAGCTCTAGGCAACGTTGCCTTAGATGCGGAGTTGTTGTCACAACTTCCTTGACCATGATACGTGTTACGATACGGCACTGAGTGATATCAGATCATGGCACGCACTGTCGCTCTCGACTGGCCATCAGTACGAGTGGCTCGTTTGACGGCACATATAGGGTAGAGATGGTTCTAGATAGCTGACTCTTCATAAAGAGTAGATGTTTGGGTCGTGGACGCGACTTATACATCACCGGGCGGGAAAGACGACCAGTAGGCATATGGAATAGACTGTTACATTATTCTAGCCTCCGTGATACCCGGTTATGGGCATGGATACCCGGTTATGGGCCATACATTCACTAGGGGATACATCCGGCAGTGGCCACTAGCTGTGCGCTAGGTACGGTCGGGAGGTATACTAGTGCTTGTATGTTTACATCGACTCGTGATCTGACGTCGACTCGTGCTCCGATGTCATTCCCTTATCTACCCATCCATACGTTCCGAAGTTGTCTTCATATGCATTCACTTAGACTGGTTAGCACATCCCTTATGTTTATATCAGTATTACTTTATGGCATGTTCCTATTTGTATCTTTTTATGTCCCTTGAGGACCTGGTTCATTTCCAGATCCCGACGAGCACCTATACTCGACGATCTACGGTACCGGAGCTGAGGCAGGAGACTGTGCAGAGGATTACGAGGTCTACCCCGAGGAGTTCCCTTGATCCAGGGTATGCTGCTACTTTGGCTGAGAGTTTCATTATCTAGTTAGTTTTTGCTCTTAGCTAGTTATCTTCCATTCATGTACTTTCATTTTGATGTACTGTGGGATTGTTTCCACCAGACTTGTATTTCTTTCAGTTGTATTGGACATTCAGACTACTCTGCTTGTATATTCAGTACATCCTTTTATGTTATCTGTGGATGAGATTTTAGATGATTGTCTGTGTTGGTTAGTTACTTTTACAGCGTAGTACGCCTAAGTGAGTTCATTAAATTGGGCAGCTCACTCTATGTCGTATCAGCTGGCCAGGTTATGCCCTAATCCTATATATTTGGGATTGGGGCGTAACAGCGAGGCATTGAGTTGCCGGCATCGAAAGACGTCGGCCGTCCCATGAGGCTCTGGAGCGCGCGGAGTACGCGATACATGATTATGGGGCAATGATGAAAAAGCCAGTGCGGACAAGAACCGCACGAAGAGTCTGAAACGACATGACGACCGACTAAAAATCGTATGCGGGGAGACACACGATCTAATTGAGCCCGCACGTGTTGGTTTAAAAAGAAAATCAATAATTAAAAAAAGTGTTAATATCTAATAATATTTTATTCTCATACTAAATGTGACTTTTTTAAAGTTTATTATTAACCATTTACGAAAAGGAAGACCAAATTGTCATATCAATAATCAATTATTAAAATAAAAGTGTTATATTTAGTAACACATTTTATTCTAGGCTAAATTCTTCAATAATTATTTTTAAACAAAAATTAACAAAATTGAAGAAAAAATACTAAAATATAAAAAATTGTGGACATAACAAAGTGGGGATTCGAACTATGAACCTACTCAACCAACAAATTATA
This sequence comes from Iris pallida, assembly GCA_029216955.1. Classification (NCBI taxonomy): domain Eukaryota; kingdom Viridiplantae; phylum Streptophyta; class Magnoliopsida; order Asparagales; family Iridaceae; genus Iris; species Iris pallida. The sequence goes on from JANAVB010021799.1 coordinate 6,702,619, forward strand.
TCCTCCACTCTACCAACTAAGCTATAATTGAATGCTACCTTATAAATATTAGTCGCACTATTATACCATTAACTCCTATAGGCTTAAATTTTTAAGATTAAGAAAAAATATGGGCCCTCTACATTTTGAGGGGCATGTTCGGTCGCACCAGATGCACTAGTTCAGGGCTGGGCATGGGTAAAAGTTTACAAAAATTCAGATTGGACAACCAAAAATTGATGCAAAACCAAAATCATATGACAAAATTGATACAAATCCAAAAGGAGTTACCACTATTGACGGTCCACGGACAAATTTGGACCGAATGTGGATATGACCGTGTCTGGGTCCAATTTTTAAACGGACCAAAAAATGTTAAAGTTCTGTTCGTTAATTCAATCGGATGGCCCGTGGTCGAACCATTTATCGAACCAGACTCGTACGGACAACGGACTGCTTTGTCCATTTTACTGCCCTAGAGCTCTCTACCCGCTAGCTTCAAAACATGTTTCGATAGCACGTGCATTATATGTACCAGTTACGTTCACACGTAAAAAAATCAATAAATATTATTAAAAAAATTAGATAAAAAATTATATTATATGAAAATATTTTAAATATAATTTGAATATAATTTAATTAAGATTTGTTATGGATATATTTTTAAAATTTTGGATATGTTTTTAGTTAGATAATATCATGTACTTATAACGTTAAATATATTTTGAATTTTGAATACATTTTAGGATTTATTATATATTCAGGTAGCTAGAATAATTTTACAATTTCTATTTTGTTCTTAACTATGTAAGGATACATATACACGGTACTTAGAAAGATTTTTGATTTTTTTTTTGAATTTTTTATTATTTAATAGAGGATATACATACAGCTTGGACAGCTTACTTTTAGTTGTATCCAAGTCGTATTATAATAGTAGAGGTAATCAAATTAATGAAGTTGACTCTTAAAGTGGAACATCCCAATGTTGTAGAAATTTGTACAAGTCTCATGAACTAAATTAGAAACAGGTTGCAAATTAAAGCAGAATAATGACTCAGATTGGATATATAGAAACGGATAGATTATAATTGGGAAAATTTATGAAATGCCCAAAAAACAAAAAGTTTTATGAAAAACCCACCGCACAATAACATTTCATCGCGTGCCCAGAATTAGCAAAAAATATATAAAGAGGGTTCCGAATGACCTTTTTGCCCTTCCTTCTAATTTATTGAAAACACCCACGAAACTACTCTTAAAAAACGTTTCGATACTTCATCTTCTTTCGTACGCTGCTCACTTTCGAATCTAGGTTTTCTCCTCAAAAATCTTCAAAAACTCGTCGAAAAATTTTGGAAAGACCGAGACAAACGGTAAAAGTGCTAAAACGGAGGTCCAAACATCATTTTTTTGCGATTCTAAAATTTCGAAAGGCCGTCTAACGTAGAAGCTGTTACTTTCAGGCTCCTCGAAGATACGCTCGTTTTGGGATAAACGGGGTCTCGTTTCGACCTCCCAGTCAAAAGTTATGGCCCTTCAAAGTTTCAACTGACCATAAAATGCAGGAGAATGGTCATTCTCCGTGTTAGAACACGAAAAATGTTAATTTCGCATGAGGGTGGCCATTCTCCGTGTAGTAACACGGAGAATGTCATTCTCCGTCTTAATTTACATGGAGAATAGTCATTCTCTGTGTTAGAAACACGGAGAATGCCATTCTCCGTGTAAATTAACACGGAGAATGACATTCTCCGTGTTAAATAAAACGGAGAATGGCCATTCTCCGTCTTAATTTACACGGAGAATGGCCATTCTCCGTGTAATTTAGCACGGAGAATGGTCATTACAGTGTTAAAACGCAGGAGAATGGCCATTCTCCGTGTTAGAAACACGGAGAATGCCATTTTTCGTGTTCAATAAAACGGAGAATGGCCATTCTCCGTATAATTTAGCACGGAGAATGGTCATTACAGTGTTAAACGCAGGAGAATGGCCATTCTCCGTGTTAGAAACACGGAGAATGCCATTCTCCGTGTTAAATAAAACGGAGAATGGCCATTCTTCGTGTAATTTAGCACGAAGAATGGTCATTAAGTGTTAAAACGCAGGAGAATGGCCATTTTCCGTGTTAGAAACACGGAGAATGCCATTCTCCGTGTAAATTAACACGGAGAATGTCATTCTCCGTGTTAAATAAAACGGAGAATAACATTCTTCGTGTTAATTTACACGGAGAATGGTTATTCCCAGTGTTAAAACGTAGGAGAATGACCATTCTCCGTGTAATTTAGTACGGAGAATGGCATTCTCCATTTCTAAATTACACGGAGAATGGCATTCTCCGTTTCTAAATTACACGGAGAATGGCCATTCTCCGTACTAAATAACACGGAGAATGACATTCTCCATGTTAAATGACACGGAGAATGGTCATTCAAATGTTAAAACACAGGAGAATGGCCATTCTCCGTGTTAGAAACACGGAGAATGCCATTCAACACGGAGAATGGCATTCTCCTTGTTAAAAATGCAGGAGAATGACTATTCTTCGTATGATATCGACGGAGAACAGTTGACAGAAACCTAATTTTTTCGTTTTTTTTTGTTTTGTGGAAAAAAATTTGACATGAATAAAGATTCAAGAGTTTTCGTTCTTCTTTCAAAACGATACTAACTCTTATGGAAAAGAAGAAGAAGATCTTCTCTCCATAATTGACCTAATTGTCGAAGAAGAAGAAGAAGAAGAAGAAGAAGATGAGCGATGATCGGAGTTCGACTGGAAAAAATAGCATGGTGAACTACGAATGATCTTTGCGATCTCTGCTGAAGATGAGAGCAATGGAATTCAGATATCTCGTGAAGAAGAAGAAGAAGAAGAAGAAAAAGAAGAGAATCGAAATCCAGATCTGAGTTTGTGTGGAGGGGTAGTTATGGTATTAATTTTGTAAATACAGAGCATCTAAAGGGAATCTTTGAATATTTGACGTGGAATTATATAATTCTGGACATTTCATAAAACCCATCCTGCGGGTGGATTTTTCATACAACCCAACCCCGAAATTGGGTTTCTCAACAACTTCCAGATTATAATTTGTCCCTGATAAATTGGTATCATAACTCATGTAATAACTCGGGCTGGGATAAAAATGGAGTTAATCTTGTAACTCTATGGATGGAGCTCTCTACTTGCTTCAAAACATGCTTTGATAGCACGTTCATTGTATGTATATATAATCAGATTAATGAAGTTGACTCTTAGGCCTCGTTTGGTTCACGGATTTAAGGAACCTAGAAAGGAAAATTGTTCCTTTCCTTTGTTTGGTAGCCACAAATTTGGAAATCAATTTCCTGACAAGGGTAAAAATTGGTGAAAATATGGTTCCACTTAAGACCCATGAGATTGATTTTTTTCTCCTCCTTTTCCAACATTTATTATAAAAGTTATGACAAAAATAACCATGTGTCATTGATTATTTTACCATTAATGTTATTTTTTACAATACTATTTTATTTTAAAATGTAAGGATATTATTGGAACATTGTTATATTTTGCTTTCCTTTCCTAGGTAGTTTCCTTGTTTTACCAAACAAGGGAAAGAAAATGTGACAGGAATCCTACTTTTCCATTTCCATGAAAAATACAAGGGAATTCATTTCCTTTCCGTGAACCAAACGATGCCTTAGGCCTCATTTGGTTCACGGATTTAAGGAACCAAAAAAGTAAAGTTGTTCATTTCTTTTGTTTGGTAGCCACAAACTTGGAAATCAATTTCCTGACAAGGGAGAAAATTGGTGGAAATATGGTTCCACTCAAGACCCATGGGATTGATTTTTCCTCCTCTTTTTCCAATATTTATTACAAAAGTTATGACAAAAGTAACCATGTGTCATTGCTTATTTTACCATTAATGTTATTTTTTATAATATTATTTTTATTTTAAAAGGTAAAGATATTATTGGAACATTGTTATATTTTGCTTTTCTTTCCTGGTAGTTTTTTTGTTTTACCAAACAACGGAAAGAAAACGTGACAGAAATCCTACTTTTCCCTTCCTAAGGAAAATAGAAGGTAATTTATTTCCTTTCCGTGAACCAAACGAGGCCTTAAAGTAGAACATCCCCATGTTTGTAGAATTTCGTACATGTCTCAAGAACTAAATTAGAAACTAGTTGCAAATTAAAGCAGAATAATGACTCGGACTGGATAGAAATGGATCGATTGTAATGTGTCCCTGACAAATTGGTATCAAAACCCCTGTAATGACTCGGACTCGATAGAAACGGAGTTAATCCTGTAACTCTGGATGGAGATCTCTAGTCGCTTCAAAACATGCTCCTATAATTATATGCATAATCAAATTAATGAAATTGACTCTTAAAGTGGAACATCCCCATGTTTGTAGAATTTCGTACAAGTCTCAAGAACTAAATTAGAAATTGGTTGCAAATCAAAGCAGAATAATCTGCTAACTAGTGTAGTGCGCTCTGCTATAGAAATTGTGAGAAATAAAAAAATGCTAAAAAGATGCTAACAGAATTAACAAATCAGTATGTTGGGGTGGTGAGAACCATAGTTTCCCAAAGCAAGATTTGGCCATAGTCCGTCGATTCGCTTCAAGAAACCAGCAAGTCTCGAATGCACTGATTTGCAATCAAACTTCTAGAACACTCTTGTACAATCACCTCGTTCGTTAGACAAAGCACTGATGCAGTTGGGCAATGGCACTCGGACATTGTTGTACTAAGTGCATAGAAGTAGTGACTGCTAAAAGGAGTTTCTCTCCTTGAAAAACTTTAAGAGACTTTTCTCTTCTCTGGTCAAGGGTTCATATCCCAACCAAGTACAAGTATAATCTTTATATAGGGTAACCATTAATTGGTTAGTTACGAAACTAATTAGTCGCTAGTAATGACAAAAACCACAAAAGGAGTAACTCCTTTAATTGATTAGTTACGAAGTGAACAAAATCCAGAGTCTAACAACCAGAAAAAAAAATGCTTGCGGTAAAGTTCGCCAGCAAGTGTGCACCAACTGAGCATCATCATTGTCATAACCCGCTCCAACTTTTGGAAACGAATACATGAGTACATCCAGCCTAAGTCGCGATATTGACGATAGTACGATGCATATACTATCACATCCTGATTCGACGATTCATTCGTCCTCGTATTGATTTCTGTCGAATCGGTCGTCTTTGCTGGGCATGATGTCATACAAGTCTAGATTATACTTGTACAAAGCAAGAACGTGCATTTGATAGTTCCAAACATACTTCTTTGTGGAAAAATGTTACCAAATCCTAACCTTACAGATTCAATAAAATTCCTTTTTCATGCCTTTAATCATAGATGTCAAAAATTATCATACTTCTCTACGAATCTGATATCACTACTAACGGTTCTGTCATCTTCCTCCTGGACAAGCCATAAGCTCAAAAGCCTCTCAAAACTTATTACCAAATCTGCTTACCCATGGTCTTATTTTACTACCTTTCTACACTTACATGTCTAACTATTGGTCCCAAGAATGCCTTACTAGAAATGAGCTAATAGAGTTGGTAGGTAACTACCTATGCTCCCACGTACACATATATATAGCTACTACAAGATATACCCATAGTCATCCATAATATGTATATTAGCTATCTAATATACATAACTATTTACAAAGTATTTTTATATATTTATCAAAAATATGTAATTATCAACAACATTTGAGCCATTAAATGGTATTTGAAATGGTCCTAATGAACTGTAGGAAAAAATCAAGTAGAAATTCTAAAGGAATCCTTATTCCTATTGGCTATGGTTTTAGAAGTGATCTCTGAGAGTTGATAGGAATAGAACCTTCAGGTTATGACAAAATTAAATAGATCAAAATAATTCTGACATGGTTTCTCAATGGTGATAAGAGACCAACAATATAAATCTAGGACATGGATATAGTCTCAATAGTATACGAAAATTATGTATATCCGAAATCACTTTACCTAGAATTCATGTTCCACCAGCGTATATCTGGCTGCAGTGAACTCTTGGTTCCGTGACTCAAAGAATGATAGGTACCAAATAATCTCTCAACTTCAGCCATTTTCAAAGATATTGACAGAATAACTCAAGTGATCGAAACATGATGTATCTAGGACACACTCTCAATAGTATCCGAAAATGTATACATACATGTAATCACTTCAACTTAAAGTTCATGTCTCGCCAGTACGCTACTGGCTGTAGTGAATCCATAGTTTTCATGATTCAGATAAATGGCTGCAGTACGCGTCTGTCACGCCATAGTAGGTCACCGAATATTCTCTCAACTGTTATCCATGGAATTTCAAAGGAGCACCTTGATAATTCAAAGCAAGTTTCCTATCCATAAGGAGATTCAATCACAAAGGGAGGGAATCAATGTAATATCTTCTCTTAAATATAAATTGATCCATTATCAAAAGGAAGAAAAGAATCATAAGAATTGATTAAACCAAGAGGAGTATTTGCTCTCCAACTATCCTCTGATATTCAAGAATCGAAGTCATAAGCTTATAGACACAGAAGTTGGTCAAATCCCATATATAGCTGATTGAGTTGGGTTCAAAGGTGAAAAGGAATAGTGATATTCCAATATAAACGAAAGAACTATTCTTGGCTTATGGGAATACTTAGGGAATGTTGACCTATATTAGAATTATTTTGGAGAAATAATTTCTCGCGGCCAATAAAAAATAATAGGTTGGGCCAAATAGCTAGTCTACGATCTTCATGGTTTTAAATGAAACACTTTGGCTTGGAATGATTAAGGAAGAATTAAATAGAGTTTTAACAAAATCAATAGAAAAAATTTAGAAAGGCTATAGAAATTGTGAGAAATAAAAAAAACACTAAAGAGATGCTAACAGAATTAGCAAATCATTATGTTGGGGTGGTCATAACCATAGTTTTCCAAAGCAAGATTTGACCATAGTCCGTCGATTCGCTTCAAGAAGTCAGCAAGTCTCGAATGCACTGAGTTGCAATCAAAATTCTAGAACGCTCTTGCACAATCACATCCTTCGGTGGACAAAGCACCGATGCAATTGAGCAATAGCATTCGGACATTGTTGCGCTAAGTGCATAGAAGTAGTGACTTCCAGAAGTAGTTTCTCTCCTTGAAAGACTTTTCTCTTCGTTGGTCAAGGGTTCATATCCCAACCAAGTACTATTATACACCTTATATAGGGTAACAATTAATTGGTTAGTTACGAAACTAATTAGTCGCTAGTAATGACAAAAACCAACAAAAGGAGTAACTCCTTTAATCGATTAGTTACGAAGTGAACAAAATCCAAAGTCTAACAACCAAAAAAATGCTTGCGGCAAAGTTTGCTAGCAAGTGTGCACCAATTGAGCATCATCATTGTCATAACCCGTTCCAACTTTTGGAAACGAGTACATGAGTATATCTAGCCTAAGTCGTGGTATTGACGATAGTATGATGTATATACTATCACGTTCTAATTTGACGAAACATTCGTCCTCGTATCAATTTATGTCGAATCGGTCATCCTTGCTGGGGCGTGATGTCGTACAAGTCTAGATTGTACTCGTACAAGACAAGAACATGCCTTTGATAGTTCCAAACATACTTCTATATGGAAAAATCTTATCAAATTCTAACCTTACGAATTCGATAAAATTCCTTTTTTCTTGCCTTTAATCATAGATGTCAAAAATCATCATACTTCTCTATGAATCCGATATCACTAATAACGGTTCTGTCATATTCCTCCTGGACAAGCCATAAGCTCAAAAGCCTCTCAAAACTTATTACCAAACCTGCTTACCCATGGTCTTATTTTACTACCTTTCTACCCTTACATGTCTAACTATGGGTCACAAGGATGCCTTACTAGAAATGAGCTAATAGAGTTGGTAGGTAACTACCTATGCTCCCCGGTACACATATATATAGCTACTAAAAGATATATCCATTGTCATCCATAATATGTATATTAGCTATCTAATATACATAACTATTTACAAAGTATTTATATATAGTTATCAAAAAATATGTAATTATCAACAACATTTGAGCCATGAAAGGAATTGGGCAAATGGTATTTGAAATGGTCCTAATGAACTGTAGGAAAAAATCAAGTAAAAAATTTAGAGGAATCTTTATTCCTATTAGCTATGGTATTAGAAGTAATCTATGAGAGTTGCTAGGAATAGAACCTTCAGGTTAGGACAAAATCAAACAGATCAAAATAATTCTAACATGGTTTCTCAATGGTTATAAAAGGCCAACAATGTAAATCTAGGAAAAGGATATAGTCTCAATAGTATACGAAAACCATACATATCCGAAATCACTTTACCTAGAATTCATGTTCCGCCAGTGTACATCTGGCTGCAGTGGACTCTTGGTTCTGTGACTCAAAGAATGATAGGTACCGAGCAATCTCTCAACTTTAGCCATTTTCAAAGATATTGACATAATAACTCAAGTGATCGAAACATGATGTATCTAGGACATATCTCAATAGTATCTGGAAACCTATATATACATGTAATCACTTTAACTTAAAGTTTATGTCTCGCCAATGCGATGTTGGCTTTAGTGAACCCGTAGTTTCCATGATTCAGATAAGTGGCTGCAGTGCGCGTCTGCCACGCCATAGTAGGTCACGGAATATTCTCTCAACTGTTATCCATGGAATTTCAAAGGAGCACCTTGATAATTCAAATTTAAGCAAGTTTCCTATCTACTAAGGAGATTCAATCACAAAAGGAAGGAATCACTGTAATATTTGTTCTTGAAAATCAATTGATCCATTATCAATAGGAAGAAAAGAATCATAAGAATTGATTAAACCCAGATGAGTATTTGATCTCCAACTATCTTCTGATATTCAAGGATCGAAGTCATAAGCTTACAAACACAAAAGTTGGTCAAAACCTATCTATAGCTGAGTTGGGTTCAACGATGAAAAGGAATGGTGATATTCCAACTTGAGCGAAAGAAATATTCTTGGCTTATGGGAATACTTAGGGAATATTGACATATACTGGAATTATTTTGGAGAAATAATTCCTCGCGGCCAATAAAAATAAATAGGTTGGGCCAAATAGCTAGTCTATGATCTTCATGGTTTTAAATGAAACACTTTGGCTTAGAACAATTAAGGCAGAAGTAAATGGTGTTTTAACAAAATCAATAGAGAAAATTTTGAAAGGTTATAGAAATTGTGCGAAATAAAAAAATACTAAAGAGATGTTGTCATGTCCCAGAACCAGAATACTGGAGAGCGGGGACAGACACAGCCAGCTACGTATATAGAAGTGTAATCCACTTCGATATATGGTCACGGCTGTCTAGATGTATGAGGGTTTATCTACAAGCCATCAGTCTCTTATGGTCAAGAACAAGCCTAGTGTCTCAATCTCAAGCAATTAATAATAGTTACAAGATGTTAGACCATCAGATATTCAATAGTAAGACGTCCCATACATTTCATATACAGATGATCATAAAGCTAGTCGTACAAAATGCGAGGACTAGCAAGAGTTTCAGTCATACATGATCAATCCTAGAATTTGTAATCATGTTACAGCCCGTAGGCAGACAAGAAATATAAGTATTCAACACGAGCTAACACTTGCTCGGCGGCTAAACGTCTCAAAAGAATAATTTTACAATAGAGCGGGAGAGCAAAATAAAATCCACTCGTTGCCAGGGTTTTGTCTAGTGTTCACCATCTGGCTGGAAGACTGAAAGATCCTCGGGTGCTGCTCCGAAATCTGGCCATACAAAACCAGCTGGGTCAGACACCAGAAAGAGCAAGTGCCACAAGGGAGGCTTCACTTAAGAACTAAAACTAGCATATTAGCACATAAAAATATAATGATAACGAAAGACATGAGTTAGAGAAAATAGGGTGATAAACGATAAGATAACTAAAGGACTATTCCGGTAACCAAGTTACAACCCGTAAACCAAACAAGGACCGGGGTTGTAACCCTTCACCTGAACAGAACTTAGTCTCTAACTAATTATCGATAAAGTAAAGCATACACAAGCATGTCCTGAGATAGCCATGTACTAGATCTAGGAAAGACTAGACAAGATAGGACTCCATCCAACATTCACGGCCAAGCAAAGAGTACGGCTTGATACTTTAACTAACTAAGGTTATCACAAGCCTAGTTACTAGCAAGATGCAATGAGATGTTTCGGCAATCACAAGCCCTACAGCTATCCAGGTTACCCAGGCGAGATTCATGTAAGAGTTATCAAAAATTATTAGGTGACTTAGAGTGCAACACATGACAGTGTGCATATTATTTTTTTCAAGAAGTGCCCCACATGACAGTGGGCTGGAAATGTGACCTACTCGACGGCAGGCTACAAGTCCATTTAAGGCACCCAGATAATGGGATCGCCTGTAACTGGAAATATCTCTTTATATGAGCTACTTTGATCAATCTAGTAATTAACCTAGTCAGATTCAGCATGAATCCTTGACCGTGGTAATCAGGGATGCAAGTCCTAGACAAGCTGCAAGATAAGACTGGTAGCTTATACAAGCACATTCAAGAACAATCACCCAAGGTGTCTAGACGAATTATTATTCAGCATGTCAAGATAGCCATCGCAACAGCATTCAAGATTATATGTTAGACTTACTTATCAAGATTACTTATCATGTCAAGAGTGTGTCACGACGGATCACCATCAAGAATTATCATATCAAGATTGCTTGTCAAGAGTGCACCATGATGGGTCACTATTTAAGAGTTATCATGTTAAGGTTGTTTATTAAGAGTGCGCCACGATGGGCCACTATCGTGTTATCATGTAAGATATGTTCAAGAGTGCACCACGATGGGTCACTATCATATAAACAAAGAAAGACATGTACCAGAGTGCACCATAATGGGTTACTATCTAGTATAGGTAGAGAAGAGACGTGTAGCATGAGTGCACCACAACGGGCCACCATCATGTAAGCAAAAAAGTGACATGTAACGTAAGTGCATACAAAGCAAAGAAAAGACATAAACCATGAGTGCACCCCAACAGGCCACTATCTAAGAAAGAAAACATGCGACAAGGATCGCATGTAAGAAAGAATTAGATAAAAGACGTATCATGGCATGGGAGAAGAAATAAACAAAAGTACTACTTGACAAAAACAATAATTGAAACTGTGCTAGTGTTAAGAATATAAGAGGGTACAATAATTCTCTAACTATACAAAATTATCTAATCATGATAAGAGTTTATTACAGTCGAAGGAAAACTCAAAACGTCAAGTACAGAAAATATGCCAAAAGATCAAAACTATGATTGAAGTTATCAATCGCACATGAAATCCAGTTAAAGTAAAATGAGAAGATTCTTGAAGCCAAGACAAGGTTCTACAACTTTCATGTTTTGAGTTTTTTAAGGTTTCAGCTATAAAATAGCTCAAATGGGCAAAAACAATCATTTGGAGTGATCTGCGCGCAAGTTGCGCAAGCAAAAATGCCCACGGCGCACGTTGCGCTCAAGCACGGCACGCGGGCGCGCAGCCGTACAAGTTGCAAGGTACGCGAAGGAAAAAGTGCCCACAGCGTACGGTGCGCACAAGCACGACGCGCGACAGAAAATCGTATGACCGCACAAGTTGCAAGGTGCTCGAGGGCAAAGGTGCCCACGGTGCACGTTGCGCGCTGATGTAGCATAGAATCCTAGTCCCTCTAGGATTCCTTTTCTTTTCCTCTTCCCTCTTGGATTCCTTTTTCTTTTCTTTACTTTTTTTATAATCCTATTTATGATAGGATTCTTATTTTGACTTTATCTTTTATTAGGTTAGATTTTATCTTTATTTTATTAGGATTAGGTTGTCACAAAGGCCCTATAAATAGGCACCTTTTATATGCAATTGAGAACAACTTTTAATCAATAAAATTCTTCTTTAAAGTTTGAGATTTGTTCTTTTATTTTCTTAGTCATGGACTCGACTGTTCCGTGGATTCGGAAGCCCCTCGCTTGAGGTTTTCAAGCAACCTTCGTGCGGACCCCTCACAAGGCCCTCCGTCGGAGTTTTTGCGGCACCACTTCGCTCTCACCAAGCAACGGTAGTCCAGTTATCGTCATCATCGATCGACTTGGCCATTGCCAAGCACGAAGGTAAGCCCGTTCTGCTATCCCGCTGTGTCAAGTAGTATCAGAGCCCCATAGATCGAGGATTCCAATTCGTTTGGAAACCTTTGGAAATATTTCTTTCTCAAAACAACAATGGCAAAACTTGTCACACGTAAGGAGTTTGATGCCATGTCTAATAACATTGAAGCCTTGTCAAAAAAAATTTGGTGTCCTGTCTGACAAATTGGATGGAGTGCTGGGATTTATTGGAATCAAATCCAATACAGTCGTTGATATTACAGGAATACCGCCTACAGAGACGAGAGACGCAAATGCTCGTCCTATTACTAGTCGTACACAAATGGGTCCGCATCGTGGCCACAACAGTGGGGCCCCTCATATGGAATACTGCGAAGACAGCGACGACGATGATTTCAGCTTGTAGGGATCCCATCGTCAGGGCCCCCAAACCACCTATGTAAACCAACAACGACGAATCCATGCATACCAACGACGGGGGCAAGATGACTATGAAGGAGGAGATGATTTCAAAATGAAGATGGATCTTCCCTATTTCAACGGTCGACTACACATTGAAGACTTTTTTGACTGGCTCACAGAAGTAGAACGCTTCTTTGAATACATGAACATCCCTGAAGAGAGACAGGTTTACCTTGTAGCCTATAGGCTCAAGGGAGATACACCTGCTTGGTCGGAACAACTCGAGCACATCCGTACGAGAGTCGGCAAAGCTCCTGTACGGAGTTGGCCAAAGATGCGACGACTGCTACGACAAAGATTTCTACCTCCAGATTATCAGCAGATTCTCTATCGTCGATATCAAAATTGCACACAAGGTGCACGAACTATAGCTGACTACACAGAAGAAGAATTCAGACTTTCGTCCCGTAATGATATCTACGAAACAGATCTTCAACAGGAGACCCGTTATCTTGGCGGCCTAAGGAAAGACATCCATGATCAACTATACCTGCAAAATATATACACACTCAGTTAAGCAATCACCTTTGCAGAGAAGGTAGAACAAAAGATTGAGAAGTTTAAGAGTCCACAGAGCCGTTTCAGTGCTAACAACCATGGATCAATAACAAAGGATGATTGGACACCAAATCAAGCTACCAACTATTCCAAAAAGGGCAAAGGACAAGCAGACCCTAATTCTCTCTCCCCGACGGCACCTGCAAAAGTACAGGTCCCACAACAAGTTGCCAACCCTCAGCAAACTGCCAATCCATACAACAAACCAAGAGAAAACAAGTCTACCATTGCAACGAAGTCGGACATCTGTCCAACAGCTGCCCCCTTAGAGCACAAGTTGCCTTTGCTGACTACGAAGACGAAGAGGGAGGAGAAGAACACTCAGGAGAAGAAGAGGTCCTTCCCGAAGATGATGGTGAACAACTAGTGTGTGTCGTTAGGCGTCTGCTACTAGCCCCAAGATTGAAGAACCACCCCAGCGCCACAATGTCTTCCGAACTCGATGCAAGGTCAAAGACAAGTTATGTGACATCATCATTGACAACGAGTGTACAAAGAACATTGTTTCAAGAGCAATGGTAGAGAAGATGAGACTGACCAAAGAAGCACACCCGGCTCCATATAATATTGGCTGGATTCAACAGGGACACAACATGGTCGTCTCTGAAGTTTGTCGTATACACTTCTCCATCGAAAAGACCTATAAAGATGAAGTCATGTTCGATATTGTCGACGTGGACTCTTGTCACATCATCTTCGGTCGGCCATGGCAATTTGATAAAAATGTCACATACCGGGGAAGAGACAACTCATATTATTTCCTTCAAGATGGACGACGTCTCACTCTTCATCCATTAGCACTGGGTGATATTCCTAAGACCAGTCCACAACAACAAAAGACCGTAATGATTGTTGACGGTCAAGAACTTGAAAGCGGTTTTGAGAAACAAGAAGAACTCTATGCATTGGTTGTATCGAGAAAAGTCGAAGTATTCCATACCAACATTCCTGAAGTAGTTCAGCCTTTACTACAAGAGTTCCGCAACATCATGCCGAATGAACTGCCTAGCGAATTGCCACCAATGAGAAACATTCAACATGAAATAGATCTCATCCCAGGTTCTAGACTTCCAAATATTCCACATTATCGGATGAGCCCCAATGAATGCAAAATCCTCCAAGACCAAGTTGAAGAATTGGTCCAAAAGAACTTGATCAGAGAGAGCCTCAGTCCTTGTGCAGTTCCCGTCTTACTAGTGCCAAAGAAAGACGGGTCGTGGCGTATGTGCATCGACAGTCGGGCTATCAATCGCATCACTGTTAGGTATTGCTTTCCCATCCCTCGACTAAAAGACATGTTGGATATTGTTTCTGGGTCTACAATTTTCTCAAAGATCGATTTGAAGAGCGGATACCATCAAATTTGAATTCGACCTGGTCATGAATGGAAAATTGCTTTCAAGACCCGTGAAGGACTCTACGAATGGCTTGTTATGCCTTTCGGACTTTCAAATGCACAAAGCACGTTCATGTGCCTTATGAATCAAGTTTTGAAGCCATTGATAGGAAAGTTCGTAGTCGTCTACTTTGACGATATCCTGATCTATAGCCAGAGCCAAACTGACCATCTGAAGCACCTCAGGGAAGTTCTCAAACTTCTCCGAATTAATAAACTCTATGTCAATCTCAAGAAGTGTAGCTTTCTTACTAACCAACTCATTTTCTTGGGATTTGCTATTAGTGCCAGTGGCCTCAGTGTTGATGAAGAGAAGATTAGAGCAATTCGCGACTGGCCCACTCCAAAGACAACGACTGAAGTACGAAGCTTTCATGGCCTCGCCAATTTTTATCGACGATTCATTCGTAACTTCAGCACTATTGTAGCACCATTGACAAAATGCATGAAGAAAGGAAAATTCATCTGGACTCCTGAAGCTGAGGCCAGTTTCATACTCATCAAAGAGAAGCTATCTACAGCGCCAGTCCTATCACTGTCCAAATTTGACAAGTTGT
Source organism: Iris pallida (assembly GCA_029216955.1). Classification (NCBI taxonomy): domain Eukaryota; kingdom Viridiplantae; phylum Streptophyta; class Magnoliopsida; order Asparagales; family Iridaceae; genus Iris; species Iris pallida. The sequence goes on from JANAVB010021799.1 coordinate 6,717,719, forward strand.
TTGAAGTCAAATGTGATGCCAGCATAGTGGGCATTGGTGCTGTACTAATTCAATAAGGAAGACCAATTGCCTTTCGTAACGAGAAGCTAAGTGAAGCTCAACGAAAATGGTCAACTTATGAGCAGGAGTTCTACTCGATCGTACAAGCCATCAAAGCATGGAAGCACTACCTCATCCAACGGCCATTTATCCTACATACAGATAATAAATCTTTATCTTTCATAGACAATCCCCGTAACACAAATCGAATGCATGCTAGATGGATTCAGTTTCTTCAGTGCTTCTCCTATACCATCAAGCACAAGACTGGAGTTCAGAACAAAGTAGCTGATACATTAAGCCGTCGAGCCGGCCTCCTCATCACTTTACATCAAGAGGTCATCAGGTTTGAATACCTCAAGGAACTCTACCCGGAAGACAAAGATATTCAACAAGCATGGGAAGATTGTCAACCAAACGGAGCTGCAAATGGATATCACATCCAAGAAGGCTATCTCTTCAAAGAAAATCAGTTGTGCATTCCTCGTAGTTCCTTGCGGGAACATATTATTAGAGAGCTCCATGGTGGAGGTCTCGGTAGACATTTCAGTCGAGATAAGACGCTAGCCATAACCGAAGAAAGATATTATTGGCCGCAATTGAGAAAAGAAGTTGAGGGACATATCCGCAATTGTCCTATATGCCAAGTTGCCAAGGGCCAAGAACAGAATACTGGTCTTTATATGCCTCTTCCAATTCCCGAAAGACCTTGGGAAGACATTTCCATGGACTTTATTCTTGGCTTACCACGAACACAGCGCGATGCTGATTCTATCTTTGTCGTGGTAGAAATATTCTCTAAGATCGCACACTTTATTCCACGTCGTAAGATCCGATGCGACTCATATTGCTCTCATTTTCTTTTGAAAAGTCGTGCGTCTTTATGGTGTGCCAAAGTCAATCACTTTAGATAGAGATACTAAGTTTCTGTCACATTTTTGGAGAACGTTATGGGAAAGATTGGATACATCACTACAATATAGCAGTACTAGTCACCCACAAACTGACAGACAAACAGAGGTCGTGAACCACACACTTGGAAACATGTTGCGAAGCTTAGTTGGAACACGGCCTAAGCAGTGGGATCTGGCTTTATTATAGGCTAAATTTGCTTATAACTGCAAGCCTAACCGATCAACTGGAAAAGCACCGTTTGCCATTGTCTACTCACATCAGCCACGACATGTTTTGGACCTCGTCTCTCTGCCTAAGACTCCGAGTCGAGACATTGGTGCTGAGCATATGTTAGAGCGGCATCAATTAATACATAATGAAGTGAAACAACAACTTGAAGGATCTTATACCAAATATAAAGCAGCTGCTGATCAGTGTCGCCGCCGTAAGGTCTTTCATGAGGGAGACTTGGTCATGGTTTACTTACGGAAGGAACGTTTTTCTACTGGCTCCTACAACAAATTGGCGAAGAAGAAGATCGGACCATTTCAAGTTCTACGCAAGCTAAATGATAATGCTTATGTGATTGATCTCCCTGAAGACATGCAGATCTCTCCAACCTTCAATGTCGCTGATTTTTACGAATACTTTCCACCTGGCGAACCTCTTTATTCTGATAAGAACTCAGGGACGAGTTCTCTTGAAGCAGGGGAGACTGATGTAGCGTAGAATCCTAGTCCCTCTTTTCTTTTCTTTTTTTTTATATCCTATTTATGATAGGATTCTTATTTTAACTTTATCTTTTTATTAGGATAGATTTTATCTTTATTTTATTAGGATTAGGTTGTCACAAAAGCCCTATAAATAGGCACCTTTTGTATGCAATTGAGAACAACTTTTAATCAATAAAATTATTCTTTAAAGTTTGAGATTTGTTCTCTTATTTTCTTGGTCGTGGACTCGACTGTTCCGTGGATTCGAAAGCCCCTCGCTTGAGGTTTTCAAGCAACCTTCGTGCGGACCCCTCACAAGGCCCTCCGTCGAAGTTTTTGCGGCACCGCTTCACTCTCACCAAGCAACAGTGGTCTAGTTATCGTCATCACCGATCGACTTGGCCATTGCCAAGCACGAAGGTAAGCCAGTTCCGCTATCCCGCTGCATCATGCGCAAGCACAGCGCACGGGCGCACGACAGCGAAGACTGCGTGCGGCACTGTTCATCGTCCCGACAGCACCAAAAGGTGTGGAGAACCCAAGAACACGAAAATGGCATAACTTTCTCATACGAAGTCGAAATCAAGCGGTTCAAAAGCCAAAATTATGTAGAATTGACTTTCCTACAACATGGAACCATTAGATCTCAAAAATAACTAAGTTTCAGACATCAAAACCAAAAAAATCCAAAAAATTACAAACTTAGATCTATAAGAATCCATCCATCAAACCAAAAGATGTCAAGTTCTAAAGAGGCTTAAAATCAAGTAAGGAAGGGAATGGAATAATAAAACTTGAGATCCATCATGAAACAAGTTGTACTTGCCTAGGGCTTGGTAGGTGGGAGGAGTAAATGAAAAAGATAAAGAAGTAAATGAGAAAAAAATGAAGGAGAGAGAGTGGAGTTGACTTATATAGTAAGCCTCACCATCTCAAACCAAACCAAAACCAAACCAAAATAAACCAAGTCAAATTGAACCAAACTAAATCAAATAAACCAAGTCAAGATTAAACCAAGACTAGGTTAAGCAAGACAAGTCTAACTATGGTCCACCTGATAAATGTTAGAAATCTGTATACGTATACTAAAGGTACGTATAACGAAAAACATGAGTGACAACTCTACCCACCTTAAAAGAATTCCATCCTCAAAATTTAATCAAGAGGCTAGATATGTCGGAGCAAGCTATACTAAAGCACAGCCATCTACAACTAGCAACCAATCAAGCAATCATTCATGCAAGCAAGAAATTTAAAAGCATAAGGCATAAGGAAGACATTATACCTTATGAGTCAAACATGTGTGGATATCGCGAGCGGATATCATCCTCATGCTCCCACATTGACTCACCTAAAGAGTGGTGATCCCAAGCAACACGGACTAAACTAATAGTCTTGTGCTTGAGAACCTTCTCTCTTCGGTCCAATATGTAAACGGGCCTCTCCTCATACGAAAGGTTGGTACCAACAACCAATTCCGAATGATCAAGGACATGGCTCGGATCCGGGATATACCATCGCATTTGGAATACATGAAAGACATCATGCACCTCACGTAACAACGGCGAAAGAGCGAGACGATAGGACACATCACCTACTCGCTCTAGAATGTCGAACGGCCCTATATACCTAGGACTAAGATTTTTTTGTACACCAAAATAAATGATGCCACAGGTAGGCGAGATCCTAAGAAATACGTGGTCGCCAATAGAAAACTCAAGCGAACGCCGATGAGAATCGGTCCAATAGCGCTGACGGTCTTGTACAACTCGAAGATAATTTCTAACTTGTCTGACCACCTCGATTGTCTGCTTAACCATCTCTGGACCAAGCATCTTGTACTGTCTGGTGCAGGACATCACCCCGATGATCTTGTGACGCAAGAAATTCCTTGATAAATATAATCAAGTCCCTATTGTCGGACTCTGCAGGCTAGACTGGCTGAACTGGGGGCTCTGGGTCATCAGAGTGTATGGCTCGGGATGCTGCTCCCGAGTGCTGGGCTTGGTCTTCTTGTTGCTGCTGGGGTGCTGGTTGAGCTCCTCCCAGCTAATCGGTAGGAACAATGCCACCGAAGCAACGACATAGGGGACAATAAGGAAGGACAAAGATAGATCAAGGATATAAGCATGAGATCAGGTCAAGATTTTAGGAAGATTAGAAGGCGCGAGTAGAGTTCAAGTACGAATGCTGATTGAGACATCTATTCGGTAAAATCCTCACACATCATGATTTACAAGACCTTGCATGGGCTACCACTTAAGCCGTGTCACGCCCCAGAACCAGAATACTGGAGAGCGGGGGCAGACACAGCCAGCTACGTATATAGAAGTGTAATCCACCTCGATATACGGTCACGGTTGTCTAGATGTATGAGGGTTTATCTATAAGCCATCAGTCTCTTATGGTCAAGAACAAGCCTAGTGTCTCAATCTCAAGCAAGTAATAATAGTTACAAGATGTTAGACCATCAGATATTCATTAGTATGGCATCACATACATTTCATATACAGATGATCATGAAGCTAGTCGTACAAAATACGAGGACCAGTAAGAGTTTCAGTCATACATAATCAACCCTAGGATTTGTTAATCATGTTACAGCCCATAGGCAGACAAAAAATATAAGTATTCAACACGAGCTAACACTTGCTCGGCGGCTAAACGTCTCAAAAGAATAATTTTACAGTAGAACGGGAGAGCAAAATAAAATCCACTCGTTGTCAGGGTTTCACCTAGTGTTAACCATCTGACTGGAAGACTGGAAGATCCTCGGGTGCTGCTGCAAAATCTGGCCATACAAAACTAGCTGGATCAGACCCCAGAAAGAGCAAGTGCCACAAGGAAGGCTTCACTTAAGAACTAAAACCAGCATATTATCACATAAAAACATAATGATAACGAAAGACATGAGTTAGAGAAAACAGGGTGATAAACGATAAGATAACTAAAGGACTATTTTGGTAACCAAGTTACAACCCGTAAACCAAATAAGGACCGGGGTTGTAACCCTTCACCTGAACAGAACTTAGTCTCTAACCAATTATCGATAAAGTAAAGCATACACAAGCATGTCCTGAGATAGCCATGTACTAGATCTAGGAAAGACTAGACAAGATAGGACTCCATCCAACATTCACGGCCAAGCAAAGAGTACGGCTTGATACTTTAACTAACTAAGGTTATCACAAGCCTAGTTACTAGCAAGATGCAATGAGATGTTTCGGCAGTCACAAGCCCTACAGCTATCCAGGTTATCCAAGCGAGATTCATGTAAGAGTTATCAAGAATTATTAGGTGACTTAGAGTGCAACACATGACAGTGTATATATTACTTGTTTCAAGAAGTGCCCCACATGACAGTCGGCTGAAAATGTGCCCTACTCGACGGCAGGCTACAAGTCCATTCAAAGCACCCAGATAACAGGATCGCCTGTAACTGAAAATATCTCTCTATATGTGCTACTTTGATCAATCTAGTAATTAACCTAGTCAGATTCAGCATGAATCCCTGACCGTGGTAATCAGGGATGCAAGTCCTAGACATGATGCAAGACAAGACTGGTAGCCTATACAAGCATATTCAAGAACAATCACCCACGGTATCAAGACGAGTTATTATTCAGCATGTCAAGATAGCCGTCGCAACAGAATTCAAGATTACATGTTAGACTTACTTATCATGTCAAGAGTGCATCACGATGGACCACCATCAAGAATTATCATGTCAAGATTGTTTGTCAAGAGTGCACCACGATGGGTAACTATTTAAGAGTTATCATGTTAAGGTTGCTTGTTAAGAGTGCGTCACGACGGGCCACTATCGTGTTATCATGTAAGACATGTTCAAGAGCACCACGATAGGTCACCATCATATAAACAAATAAAGATATGTACCAGAGTGCACCACAACGGGTCACTATCTAGTATAGGTAGAGAAGAGACGTGTAGCATGAGTGCACCACAACGGGCCACCATCATGCAAGCAAAGAAGTGACATGTAACGTAAGTGCATACAAAGCAAAAAAAAGACATAAACCATGAGTGCACCCCAACGGGCCACTATCTAAGAAAGAAAACATGCGACAAGGATCGTATGTAAGAAAGAATTAGATAAAAGACGTATCATGGCATGGAAGAAAAAATAAATAAAAGTACTACTTGACAAAAACAATAATTGAAACTGTGCTAGTGTTAATAATATAAGGGGGTACAATTATTCCCTAATTGTACAAAATCATCTAATCATGATAAGAGTTTATTACAGTCGAAAGAAAACTCAAAACGTCAAGTACAGAAAATATGGCAAAAGGTCAAAAATATGATTGAGGTTATCAATCGCATATGAACTCCAGTTAAAGTAAAACAAAAAGATTCTTGAAGCCAAGACAAGGATCTACAACTTTTATATTTTGAGTTTTTCAAGATTTTATATACAAAATAGCTCAAACGGACAAAAACAGTCATTTAGAGTGATCTGCGCGCAAGTTACGCGAGCAAAAACGCCCACACAAGTATGGCACGCGGGCGTACGGCAGCGAAGATACTGCACGCGGCACTGTTCATCGTCCCGACAGCACCAAAAGATATGGGAAACCCATGAACACGAAAATGACATAACTTCCTCATACGAAGTCGAAATCAAGCTGTTCAAAAGCCAAAGTCGTAACCCGCTCCAACTTTTGGAAACGAGTACATGAGTACATCCAGCCTAAGTTGCGGTATTGACGATAGTACGATGTATGTACTATCACATCCTGATTCGACGAATCATTCGTCCTCGTATCGATTTCTGTCGAATCGGTCATCCTTGCTGGAGCGTGATACCGTACAAGTTTATATTGTACTTTTACAAGGAAAGAACGTGCATTTGATAGTTCCAAACATACTTCTATGTGGAAAAATCTTCTTAAATCCTGGCCTGACGGTTTCAATAAAATTCATTTTTCTTTCCTTTAATCATAGATGTCAAAAATCATCATACTTCTCTATGAATCATATATTACTACTAACGGTTCTGTCATCTTCCTCCTGGACAAGCGATAAGCTCAAAAGTCTCTCAAAACTTATTACCAAACCTACTTACCCATGGTCTTATTTTACTATCTTTCTACCCTTATATGTCTAACTATGGGTCCTAAGGATGCCTTACTAGAAATGAGCTAATAGATTTGGAAGGTAACTACCTATGCTCCCCTGTACACATATATATAGCTACTAAAAGATATAGCCATAGTCATCCAAAATATGTAAATTAGTTATATAATATACCTAACTATTTACAAAGTATTTATATATAGTTATCAAAAATATGTAATTATCAACAACATTTGAGCCATGAAAGAGATTGGGCAAAATGGTTTTTGAAATGGTCCTAATGAACTGTAGGGAAAAATCAAGTAAAAATTCTAGAGGAATCCCTATTCCTATTGGCTATGGTATTAGAAGTGATCTCTGAGAGTTGCTAGGAATATAACCTTCAGGTTAGGACAAATTCAAACAGATCAAAATAATTTTGACATGGTTTCTCAATGGTGATAAGAGGCCAACAATGTAAATCTAGGACATGGATATAATCTCAATAGTATACGAAAACCATGCATATCCGAAATTACTTTTCCTAGAATTTATGTTTCGCCAGTGTACATCTGGCTGCAGTGAACTCTTGGTTCCGTGACTCAAAGAATGATAGGTACCGAATAATCTCTCAACTTTAGCCATTTATAAATATATTGACAGAATAACTCAAGTGATCAAAACATAATGTATCTAGGACATACTCTCAATAGTATCCGAAAACCTATACATACATGTAATCACTTCAACTTAAATTTATGTCTCGCCAGTGCGCTGCTGGCTGTAGTGAACCCCTAGTTTCCATGATTCAGATAAATGGTTGCAGTGCACGTCTGCCATGCCATAGTAGGTCACCGAATATTCTCTCAACTGTTATCCATGGAATTCTAAAGGAGCACCTTGATAATTCAAATTGAAGCAAGTTTCCTATCCACTAAGGAAATTCAATCACAAAGGGAAGGAATTAATGTAATATATGATCTTGAAAATCAATTGATCCATTATCAATCGGAAAAAAAAAAGAATCATAAGAATTGATTAAACCAAGAGGAGTATTTGCTCTCCAACTATCCTCTGATATTCAAGGATCGAAGTCATAAGCTTATAGACACAGAAGTTGGTCAAAATCCATCTATAGCTGATTGAGTTGGGTTGAAGGGTGAAAAGGAATGGTGATATTCCAAGATGAATGAAAGAAATATTCTTGGCTTATGGGAATACTTAGGGAATATTGACATATACTAAAATTATTTTGGAGAAATAATTCCTCGCGACCAATAAAAAATAATTGGTTGGGCCAAATAGCTAGTCTACGATCTTCATGGTTTTAAATGAAACACTTTGGCTTGGAATGAGTAAGGGAGAATTAAATAGAGTTTTAACAAAAATCAATAGTGAAAATTTGGAAAGGTTATAGAAATCGTGAGAAATAAAAAACACTAAATTGAAGCTAATAGAATTAGCAAATCAGTATGTTGGGGTGGTCAGAACCACAGTTTCCTAAAGCAAGATTTGACCATAGTCCGTCGATTTGCGTCAAGAAACCAGTAAGTCTCGAATGCACTGAGTTGCAATCAAACTTCTAGAATGCCCTTGTAGAATATCCTCCTTCGTTGACAAAGCACTGATGCAATTGAGAAATGGCACTCGGACATTGTTGCGCTAAGTGCATAGAAGTAGCGACTACTAGAAGGAGTTTCTCTCCTTGAAAGACTTTAAGATACTTTTCTCTTCTCTAGTCAAGGGTTCATATCCCAACCTAGTACTATTATACTCCTTATAGAGGGTAACCATTAATTAATTGGTTAGTTACGAAACTAATTAGTCGCTAGTAATGACAAAAACCAACAAAAGGAGTAACTCCTTTAATTGATTAGTTACAAAGTGAACAAAATCCAGAGTCTAACAACCAGAAAAATGCTTGCGGCAAAGTTCGCCAACAAGTGTGCGCCAACTGAGCATCATCATTGTCATAACCCGCTCCAACTTTTGGAAACAAGTACATGAGCACATCCAACCTAAGTCGTGGTATTGACGATAGTACGATGTATATACTATTACATCCTGATTCGACGAATCATTCATCCTCGTATCGATTTCTGTCGAATCGGTCATCCTTGCTGGGGCGTGATATCGTACAAGTCTAGATTGTACTTGTACAAGACAAGATCGTGCATTTGATAGTTCCAAACATACATCTCAGTGGAAAAATCTTATCAAATTTTAACCTTACGGATTCAATAAATTCCTTTTTCTAGCTAGCCTTTAATCATAGATGTCAAAAATCATCATACTTCTCTATGAATCCGATATCACTACTAACGGTTCTGTCATCTTCCTCTTGGACAAGCCATAAGCTCAAAAGTCTCTCAAAACTTATTACCAAACCTGCTTACCCATGGTCTTATTTTACTACCTTTCTACACTTACATGTCTAACTATGGGTCCCAAGGATGCCTTACTAGAAATGAGCTAATAGAGTTGGTAGGTAACTACCTATGCTCCCCGGTACACATATATATAGCTACTAAAAGATAAATCCATAGTCATGCATAATATGTATATTAGCTATCTAATATACATAACTATTTACAAAGTAATAAATATATAGTTATCAAAAATATGTAATTATCAACAACATTCCATGAAAGAGATTGGGCAAATGGTATCTGAAATGGTCCTAATGAACTGTAAGGAAAAATCAAGTAGTAATTCTAGAGGAATCCTTATTCCTATTGGCTATGGTATTAGAAGTAATCTTTGATAGTTGCTCGGAATAGAACCTCCAGGTTAGGACAAAATCAAATAGATCAAAATAATTCTGACATGGTTTCTCAATGGTGATAGGAGGCCAACAATGTAAATCTAGGACATGGATATAGTCTCAATAGTATAAGAAAATCATGCATATCCAAAATTACTTTAGCTAAAATTCATGTTCCGTCAGTGTACATCTGGCTGCAGTGAACTCTTGGTTCTGTGACTCAAAGAATGATAGGTACCGAATAATCTCTCAACTATAGCCATTTTCAAATATATTGACAGAATAACTCAAGTGATCGAAACATGATGTATCTAGGACATACTCTCAATAGTATCTAAAAACCTATACATACATGTAATCATTTCAACTTAAAGTTCTTGTCTCGCCAGTGCGCTGCTGGCTGTAGTGAATCCGTAGTTTTCATGATTCAGATAAATGGCTGCAGTGCGCGTCTTCCACGCCATAGTAGGTCACCAAATATTCTCTCGACTGTTATCCATGAAATTTCAAAGAAGCACCTTGATAATTCGAATTTAAGCAAGTTTCCTATCCAATAAGGAGATTCAATCACAAAGGGATGGAATCAATATAATATATGTTCTTGAAAATCAATTGATTCATTATCAATAGGAAGAAAAGAATCATAAGAATTGATTAAACCTAGAGGAGTATTTGCTCTCCAACTATCCTCTGATATTCAAGGATTGGACTCATAAGCTTATAGACACAGAAGTTGGTCAAAACCCATCTATAGCTGATTGAGTTGGGTTCAAGGGTGAAAAGGAATGGTGATATTCCAAGATGTACGAAAGAAATATTCTTGGCTTATGGGAATACTTAGGGAATATTGACCTATACTAGAATTATTTTGGAGAAATAATTCCTTGCGGCCAATAAAAAATAATAGGTTGGGCCAAATAGCTAGTCTACGATCTTCATGGTTTTAAATGAAACACTTTGGCTTGGAATGATTACGAGAGAATTAAATAGAGTTTTAACAAAATCAATTGAGAAAATTTGGAAAGGTTATTTAGGGGACTTCATGGGTTTGCTAAAGGAGAAGTTGAAACTCTAAATAGTGAATGGATCTAAATTCTAAATAGAGAGAGAGAGAGAAGTAAGATTTTGAGTAAAACCAATAGAGAAAACTAGAATGGTCTACTAATGGACTTGTCAAAGGAGATGATTGAAAAAAAAAAAATCTGACCTTAATCTCTAAATAGCAAGGAAGCCTAGATCCTAAAGGATGTTAGAATCTGATAATGATGTGGAGAAAGATAATCTCCAAAAGTTATAGAATTATAACTACGACTTTGTAGGGGGCACCAAGAGCTACAGAAAATCTAGAAAATAATATAGATAGTACAATACACAATCCTACAATCGGCCTATGTTGTGATGAGTTTTCTATTTCGCAGGCTCCCAATGGTACTCTAGTCTTAAGCACCATTAGATGGACCTGTATGGGCCACCATAAAAATGTGTCATGGCCAGCTCCCGAATAATCGGGTACAACTCGGATCACGTTCGGCCTACACTGTTGTGGACAGCGATAGTCAACCGTCTAAACCTCAGGAATTATTAACGATAAAATATATCGATCATTCATCACAGTAACTAGAACGTACAAGCAGATCTCAGTCATACACAATCACCACAGAGTCCACTATCATTGTTTTAGTACATCATTCCTTTGCTAGCTCATCCGGAGACAAATTTGGTAATCATATCCTCAAAACAATAATACAACTGGTACATCTGCCTCATCCAAATCATCTAATACATCAAATAGTATTTGTATCTGATCTTCGAAAATCTTCATGAGTCGTTGTCACGCCCCAGAACCAGAATACTGGAGAGCGGGGGACAGACACAGCCAGCTACATACATTGAAGTATGATCTACTTCGATATACGGTCACGGCTGTCTAGATGCCTGAGGATTTACCTACAAGCCAACTGTCATGCCCCGCTCCCGTAGGAGCGATCGTCCTCGCTAAGGCGTGATGCCGCACGGGCCTAGGTTGCGCCCGTACAAGGCCAAGTCCAGAAACGGCCGATTTGAGCTAGGCCACAGAGTCGCACAGAGTGTCCCCATTTGCAGCGAAAAGTAAATGAACACAAGTTGAAGCGAATTCAAACTCTTTTATTGATTTTCAAGAAGTTTACAAGCGGCGCTAGGCCGATATTACAAATCGCTCAAGCTCTCTCTCTCTGAAACATAAAAGGTGTGCCAAGTGGCTTACAAGATGGAATAATTCATGGCGATGTTCCGATACATTATGTCACGTATATGGTGCTTCAGCTCCTTGCAACGCTCCAAGGCTCCAGAGATAGCTCCGCGCCTTAGCACGTTCGATGGAAGCTCTGCACCCGCCGACTTCTCCTGCTTCCTGCAAGCAGACTGTGGGGTTATCAGTACATTGTTATGCACTGGTGGGGAGGCTAGCTCGCCCACAATGCTATCATTACCAAACACGTTCTATTTATTTTCGTGCAGCATCTATCATTCATTGTCTTTCTAATCTTGCCTTAGGAACAATTTTATGCATATTTCATAACCTATCTCGTGTTGCCAATTTCAAGTGTCGCATGAAAATACATGCATGACTTACCCATACTTACCGTCCGGCCTTCCCTGTTCAATGTAAACCAAGTTAGTCAATAATTCATATATTTTCAACTCTATATGATTCATGTAAACATTCAATACCAAGGGCGTGTTCCTGCCTTAGATTCTAACGCGTCATAGGCGTATTTCCTTTGCCGAAGTACTCTCGATCATTTGGTGTGTCATATTCAAGCCTGTTCAGAAGGCACTTCATTTAGTTAACTTAAACTACTTTGATTTCAATGCAAGGACTTGCACGTGGATTGCCACCAGCAAAGCCCACTTAACTCTATATGCACCGGTCGCTGGCACCACAAGCTATTTTGGACCCTTTTTCCCTTGGTATTTTGTAACTATTCAGAGCGTGCGGCTGGTACACGTTGATAGTGTCTTGAAATATCCCGCACTTACGTCTCCCGGGTGGCCAAGCCCCCCCCAGGCAGCCCGTAAGCCCCTTTTGATTCCGCCTAGGTCGGCATATCCCCCCTTTGATCATGCCGCGGAATCCCTTTTCTTTACGGTCACAGCATTCGCCACCCCTCGCTCGTGCCGTTTGTCCACGACCATTTCGTATTAACTTGTCTTTTCAACTTAACGGCTGTCTCTGAGCCGTAGGCTAACCCTTAGCCTTTTTATGTTATCGACCAGGTTGGCGTCCGTGCAGTGCGGGTAGCGAGCCCCGTTGCACGTGCCCGTCACACCTGCCGCTAACCATTCTTTTCTTTCTTATCTTTTATTCATTCTTTCATTCGTTGGTTCATTCACATTTTCAATCATTCATTCATTATGCAACTCCCCGTACGGGAGTCGCCTTGGCGACCTATTGGTCCCATAGTCTTTCAATGTTGCTATACTCTACTCGGAACGACTATATTGATAGTCTTCCCGTTTTATTGTTGTAACCCATTCATTGTTTCATTGTTTTAACACATAAGGAACATAAACGTAAGCTTGTGCCTTAGCACGAGTGTAGAGCACGGTGCGAGAGATCTCACATTTTCCATGTTCTTTTCTATATTCTATACAAGCATACAAGATGGGATTATTCCCTTAGCTAGGTGCGTTGAGTCCTTTATTAGCATGTACGGGGTTATCGCCTAGCGATTCTCGTGATAGTATCCGTATTGTTATGTGTCTAGGCTAAGCAAAGACGGGTGCATCGGAGCCACCCACCTTAGCGATGTTCGCCTCGGCCGAGCGATTCTCTGAGCGCGCCTTTGAAAGTCTAAGTCTGGATTCATCTTGACGGGCCAATGTAAGCCTTGCATCGATTCTTCATTAAGTCGATGCCACTCTTCGGGTCGACGACTCGTTTGAGTCGTTGCACTTGCCATTTGAATCGGCGTTCTGCTAGGGCGGAGCGGGTCATTACATAATACACCACTCAAAACAAGTCTCGTCCTCGAGACTTCCTGAGTGCAGGTCATCCTACCATTTCTTAACTCGTGTCATCGTGTTTCTTAGACAATTCCTGTCGGATGGCTCTATCATTCTATGGCACCGAACTATACTCGATAACATTTCAAGTTCCGTGTCGCATACGTTTGGTCGATTTTATTGGATAACTTTTCATTCATTTTAGAGTTGATGGCACTTATTCAATTCAAGTGTTTCTTCGACTTGGTTGCTATTTCGACGTATCATGGGACTGAAACGGTCGCACGAGGTGCGTTGTATTTTATCAAACTCGAGAGTCGTAGGCTGAGGCAAACTTACTCATTCTTTCTTGCGCATCTCAACACCCACTTGCAGCTGCATTCGAGTTCATCACATTGCTGAGTTTGGATCGTGCACATATTTAAGGCGTCCTCCGAATACGTACATTTCAACCAAGCTTAGCGATTAGCGAAGTCGGACAAGCTACTCGTAATAGTTTCGATTTGTCGATCGTTCGCTAACTTCGATTTAAAACCGAACTCATGTGTATCTCACTATCGTTTATCTCGGTCCTCGAGATGATCCGGTTCGCTTCTCAAGCGTTCTTGTCTACGAAATCAATACGATTTCTTTTTAGCGGAGTCGACCAAGTCTAAGTAATTTCCGTCCGATTCAAGACCAAGTATTGTACCATCATCGAGTATTTCTTCCTATCAACGATTCAATTCGTTATCCCAACTTTACTTGTGTATCATCCATTCCTATCATTCCTTTCGTTTGGGGCAAATCTCGTTGTCGTTCACGCACACTCCCTGTTCCCCGTCCTACTCTAAGTCTTGCTGCCACAAGTCTATCATCTGTCCGGATGATACTGTAAGGTCAATCGCACAAGTTCAATCACTCGACATAGGGTCGTCCGCCTATCCGCTAGGTCAGCTCACAAGGTCATAGTTACAAGTCAAGTCCGTCGCTCATCGTGCAAGGTCGTTGCACGACGCTCGCCCCAAATCCTATGGTCAAACCATTTGTTTGTTTGTACGGGTATTTCTACCCAAGCTCGCATCACTCAGATTTCTAAACATCGAGCACGATCACCTATTCGTATCAATGTATTCGTTGTGCATATTCGAATCCATTCAAATCGCCAACTCTAACCAATTCGTATATTCGATCACGAGGTCGTCTAGCTTTGACAATATGTTGTGCCCCAATCTCATGCAAGTCCGATTATTCACGGTGGTTCATGAATCACCATGCAACGCTCCCGTAGAATAATCATTCTTATCGGGGCGTAATTCTTGCTTGCGTCTAGACTAATTCGTTCTCGATACGCGGATTGGACCTACGCAATCCTCAATTTCAATCGTCAAGCACACAAATTCATTCTCGAGTCCACTTTCGCATCAAACCACAAGTTGAAGCAATCAAATTGCCACGCCATCCAAGTTCAATCACTCCCGCCGTATGAATCACCATATCGACGCTCACGCGGAGTGATCGTCCTAATCCGGCGCGACGCATGTGCGAGACTGGAGTTGCGCTCGCATAAGACAAGAACGTCAACGTTGTGGTTGTCAACGAAGTAAATCCAAGCATTTTATTTTCTATCCAAGCCAAGATCGATAGTCCATTTATATTTCGTTCAACTAGAAAATCCTCGAGCCAAATCTATCTTTTCTTTGACACATTTTTAACGTTTCAAGTATAGCGTCCAACGGAACAATAATATTTGCACGACCGTCATTCGCCGAGTCAGAGTGCCCCCGAGTTATCGTATATCGATCTTTGATACGTCTCAATACCATCGACGATATGCGTAACCTGACGATCTTCCTTTGCAACCAATTTCGAGTCGTGTGACTGATGCTATTGTCCGAGTTGGATAATCCACAATTTTCTCGATATTCAAGATCAAATTCGATCGTTATTCCTCAAGCTCGTTTCAAGATCGTTGTTCAAAACTCAAGTCACATTTCATTTGAATCAATCCCAAATCGTACGCGCGATCCTCTAAGTTTCCTCGATCAAGACCATTCACTTTCATTCATCGTTCCGAATCGTTTTCTAACATGCATTGCCCACTCACAAGTTGTCCGAACGACATCTCGTTCGGAACATTCGAAGTCATGATCAACTAAGCGTGACGCGTTCTAAAGCTTTGTGCGATCGCATCGCCTCGTCGACATACCCGTTCTATCCGTATATCTTGTAGTCTCGCTCGAACAATTTCTATAACGTCCATACACCACTCAGGGTTCGAGCCACTCGACTAGTCGTCGACACTCACTCTTATCCTTCTTCGAAGCTATCACATACACCACTCGGGTTCAAGCCATACGATCTAGTCCTCAATCACATTTGCGTCATGCGCCAAGACATCCTTCAGATTCGTTCGACGAATCTCTAGCGTAATCGCTCACGTCGCCTCGACGTACTAAGTCATTCGTACTAATCCTCAAAATCCAAGCCAATTCTTCGGGTACGCCTAAGCGTTAACTCGATAGCGTTCCTATCGATAAACACTCAAAGTGTATCGCCGTTCTCGATCGAGCGATACTCGATATCACTCGCAACCCGATTGCACCCAAAAGTTGAGGTGCGCAACATGCGACACAACTTAGCCAGAAGGCCGTGTGCATAGCTATCCTGTACGGACTATATTCGAGTTCGCATGCTCACTTATTCTCGTTCGAACTATACTTTGGTCTCGTGTACTCGTTTGCTGTCAGCGTAAGCTCATTCAAGCACGCACTGCGTTTGCTAACTCTTAGCATCGGTTCCTTCCAACTCAAGTCCGTCATGGTGGCACAAAGGCCTTCGCCTATCGATCCCATCCAACAGAGTACTCGTACGAGCTTTTAAAAATATTAGACTTATTGTATGGAACATCCCAAGGCACAACGAGAGAGAGCGCACACTTCTTTTGTTTTAAAACCGAGCTTTCAAAAATGAGAGAATCGAAATGAAGTCCAAGGACGTAAAGCCGTGCTCTGATACCAATCTGTCATGTTCCGCTCCCGTAGGAGCGATCGTCCTCGCTAAGGCGTGATGCCGCACGGGCCTAGGTTGCGCCCGTGCAAGGCCAAGTCCAGAAACGACCGATTTGAGCTAGGCCACAGAGTCGCACAGAGTGTCGCCATTTGCAGCGAAAAGTAAATGAACACAAGTTGAAGCAAATTCAAACTCTTTTATTGATTTTCAAGAAGTTTACAAGCGGCGCTAGGCCGATATTACAAATCGCTCAAGCTCTCTCTCTCTGAAACATAAAAGGTGTGCCAAGTGGCTTACAAGATAGAATGATTCATGGCGATGTTCCGATACATTATGTCACGTATATGGTGCTTCAGCTCCTTGCAACGCTCCAAGGCTCCAGAGATAGCTCCGCGCCTTAGCACGTTCGATGGAAGCTCTGCACCCGCCGACTTCTCCTGCTTCCTGCAAGCAGACTGTGGGGTTATCAGTACATTGTTATGCACTGGTGGGGAGGCTAGCTCGTCCACAATGCTATCATTACCAAACATGTTCTATTTATTTTCGTGCAGCGTCTATCATTCATTGTCTTTCTAATCTTGCCTTAGGATCAGTTTTATGCATATTTCATAACCTATCTCGTGTTGCCAATTTCAAGTGTCGCATGAAAATACATGCATGACTTACCCATACTTACCGTCCGGCCTTCCCTGTTCAATGTAAACCAAGTTAGTCAACAATTCATATATTTTTAACTCTACATGATTCATGTAAACATTCAGTGCCAAGGGCGTGTTCCTGCCTTAGATTCTAATGCGTCGTAGACGTATTTCCTTTGCCGAAGTACTCTCGATCATTTGGTGTGTCATATTCAAGCCTGTTCAGAAGGCACTTCATTTAGTTAACTTAGACTACTTTGATTTCAATGCAAGGACTTGCATGTGGATTGCCACCAGCAAAGCCCACTTAACTCTATATGCACCGGTCGCTGGCACCACAAGCCATTTTGGACCCTTTTTTCCTTGGTATTTTGCAACTATTCAGAGCGTGTGGCTGGTACACGTTGATAGTGTCTTGAAATACCCCGTACTTACGTCCCCCGGGTGGCCAAGCCCCCCCAGGCAGCCCGTAAGCCCCTTTTGATTCCGCCTAGGCCGGCATATCCCCCCTTTGATCATGCCGCGGAATCCCTTTTCTTTACGGTCACAGCATTCGCCACCCCTCGCTCGTGCCGTTTGTCCACGACCATTTCGTATTAACTTGTCTTTTTAACTTAACGACTGTCTCTGAGCCGTAGGCTAACCCTTAGCCTTTTTATGTTATCGACCAGGTTGGCGTCCGTGCAGCGCGGGTAGCGAGCCCCGTTGCACGTGCCCGTCACACCTGCCGCTAACCATTCTTTTCTTTTTTATCTTTTATTCATTCTTTCATTCGTTGATTCATTCACATTTTCAATCATTCATTCATTATGCAACTCCCCGTACGAGAGTCGTCTTGGCGACCTATTGGTCCCATAGTCTTTCAATGTTGCTATACTCTACTCGGAACGACTATATTGATAGTCTTCCCATTTTATTGTTGTAACCCATTCATTGTTTCATTGTTTGAACACATAAGGAACATAAACATAAGCTTGTGCCTTAGCACGAGTGTAGAGCGCGGTGCGAGAGATCTCACATTTTCCATGTTCTTTTCCATATTCTATACAAGCATACAAGATGGGATTATTCCCTTAGCTAGGTGCGTTGAGTCCTTTATTAGCATGCACGGGGTTATCGCCTAGAGATTCTCGTGATAGTGTCCGTATTGTTATGTGTCTAGGCTAAGCAAAGACGGGTTCATCGGAGCCACCCACCTTAGCGATGTTCGCCTCGGCCGAGCGATTCTCTGAGCGCGCCTTTGAAAGTCTAAGTCTGGATTCATCTTGACGGGCCAATGTAAGCCTTGCATCGATTCTTCATTAAGTCGATGCCACTATTCGGGTCGACGGCTCGTTTGAGTCGTTGCACTTGCCGTTTGAATCGGCGTTCCGCTAGGGCGGAGCGGGTCATTACACCAACTGTCTCTTATGGTCATGAATAAGCCTAGTGTCTCAATCTCAAGCAAGTAAGTAAATGTTACAAGATGTTTGATCATCAGACATATAAAGTAAGGCGTCACAAATATTACATATTCAGATGATCATGAAGCTAGTCATACAAAATGTGAAGACTAGCAAGAGTTTCAGTCATACATGATCAACCCTAGGATTTGTCAATCATGCTACAGCCCGTAGACAGACAATAAGTAAAGTTATAAATGAGCTAACACTTGCTAGGCGGTTAAACGCCTCAAAAGAATATTTTTACAAGAGAGTGGGAGAGCAAAATAAGAACCCACTCGTTGCCAGGGTTGCGCCTAGTGGTCACCATCTGGTTAGAAAGCTGGAGGATCCTCGAGTCCTACTCCGAAATTTGGCTATACAAAACCAGCTGGGTCAGACCCCAGAAAGAGCAAGTACCACAAGGGAGGCTTCACTTAGGAACTAAAAACAGCACGTTAAAACACAAGGCATATTAATAACAAAAAAATCAAAAATATGACAGTAGGGTGATAAATGATAAGATAACTACGAAACTATTCTGGTAGCCAAGTTACAACCCGTAAACCAAACAAGGATCGGAATTGTAACCTTTCGCCTGAACAGAACTTACTCTCTAACCAATTATCGGCAAGAGTAAAGCATGAACAAGCACGTGCTGAAATAGTCATAGACTGGCATTGCTTAGACAAGACTAGACTAGACTATATCCATCAATCATGTCCAAGCAAAGAGTACGGCTTGATACTTTAACTAGCTAGGGTTATCACAAGCCTAGTTACTAGCAAGATGCAATGAGATGTTTCCGCAGTCACAAGCCTTGCAGCTATCCAGGTTATCCAGGCGAGGTTCATTTAAGAGTTGTCAAGAATTATTAGGTGGCTTGGAGTACAACATATGACAATATGCAGAGAACTTGTTTCATGAAGTGTCCCACATGACAGTGGGCTCGAAATGTGCCCTACTCGACGGCAGGCTACAAGTCCCTCAGTTGTGGCCAGGATAACGGGATCGTCTGTAACCGAGAACATCTCTCTATATGAACTACTTGATCAATCTAGTTATTAACTTAGTCAGATTCATTATGAATTTCTGACCGTGGTAACCAGGAATTCATGTCCTAGACATGATGCAAGACTAGACAGGTAGCTTATACAGGAATAATCAAAAAAATCAACCACGGTGTCAAGATAAGAGTTATTTAGCAAGTCAGGGTAGTTGTCGCAACAGCGTTCAAGATTATCATGTCATGTCAGGTTACTGATTACTTGCCAAAATTACTTGTCAGGAGTGCGCCTCGACGGGCTACTATCAAGATTGTACATGTCTTATCAAGTTATTTATCATGTCAAGAGTGCTTGTCAAGAGTGCGCCTCGACGGACCACTATCAAGATTTTCATGTCATGTTCATGTCAACATCAATACTGGCAAGTCATGCTATGCTCAATCAAGTTATCGAGTCGGGTCGTCACAAGATAGATCAAGTACCAAGAATAAGCAATTAACATAAAACCAATAATTAAAGGACAAATCATGCAAGGGGCCAGGGGTACCATGGCCAACAAGTTGCATCAGCCAAGTTGCGCCAGGGTAATTAATAGGCTGCGCCAGGCACTAGGGGGTACCAAGCACTCGGGTGCCCCAGGTCAAGTTGCGCCAGGTCAGGTTGAGCGGTGCCAAGGCAAGTCGGCTCAATACAGGCTGGGTTGTGCCAGAACAAGTCGGGCCAAGTCAGGTTGCGCCATGCACTAGGCTGTGCGAGGCTAGGTTGCGTCGGACTGGGGTGCGCCAGGTCGGGTTGCGCCTGACTGGGGTGCACCATATCAGGTTGCGCCTGACTCAGATTGCGCCTGACTCAGGTTGCGCCGTGCTAAGAAGCGCGCGCAGGGCAGGTTGCGCCGCGCTAAGAAGCGCGCGCATGGCAGGTTGCGTCGCGCTAAGAAGCGCGTGCAGGGCAGGTTGCGCCACGCTAAGAAGCGGGCGCAGGGCAGGTTGCATCGCGCTAAGAAACGCACACAGGACAGGTTGCGCCTGGCACTGTTCTTCTTTCCCAAAACAGCATAGAAGAACCCATGGAACCCAAAATCTTCAAAATGCCATAACTTGCTCAAAACAAGTCCAAATTTGGACTTCCAAGGGTCTAAACTGCATAGAACGAGATTTCCTATAGCCTGGGATGACTAGTTTTAGGAAATACCAAGCTTTAATAGATCAAAACCAAAAAAAAAGACCAAAACTTAGATCTACAAAAATCTACCCATCAAAACCGAAAATGACAAGCTCCAAAAAGGCTTAGAATCAAGTGAAGAAGAGAATGGGAAAATAAAATAGGAGATCTATCATGAAGCAAGTTGTACTTGCCTAGGGCTTGGGTATAGGTGGGAGGAGTAAATGAAGAAGATGAAGAAGTAAATAAAAGTTATAGAGGAGAGAGAGTGTAGTTGACTTATATATCAACCCTCTCCATCTCAAACCAAACCAAACCAAGCCAAACCAAACCAAGTCATGTTGAACCAAGTTGAACCAATCAAGTCAAGATTAAACTAAGGCTAAGCAAAGCAAGATAAATCAAAATACGGGCCACCTGAAAATTTTTAGAAATTCGTATACGTATCCTAGAAAAATACGTATAACGGAAAACGGGAGTGACAGTCGTCATCTAATCCTATTCTGTCCACAGTCTCTTATGCTGGTCTAATAAGTCAACGTTATAGTCAAAAAAGTAGCAAAATATAATGTAACTCAACAGCACTCATCAACATGATGTAATAGTATATAAAATAGCAAGGCAAGTAAATAGTAAGTAAACTGAAAAGTACATGAAATCATACACTGGCTACGTAAAACAAGTACAATAGAACGTTATTGAGCATGTAGGGCTATCAAGTCTAGTGTATAGGACAATGGTATGCTAGCAGTCGTGTATAGGTATAAGGCATACCATGTATACTATACTAATAGGAATATGGTATAGAATAATGATATGCTAACAGTCATCTATAGTGTAAGGTATATCATGTACTATATACTAGCAATCAAGTAAACGGACATAATGTATAGTGCAATTATATACTAGCAGTCATGTATAGGTATAAGGTATATCATGTACTCTATACTAGCAGTCGAGTATATGTCTATACTTACGTTGCTACATGCGTTCCACCGCCCCTCCCCGACACGAAAACACGAAGACATGTCAAGTAAGTGGGTATAAACATGCATGTAAAGCTGCTAAGTAAAGTGAGTACATGTACTTGCCTTCTACTGGATGTTGTTGCCAAGTGTCTCTAATCCAACCTAAAATGGATAAGGAAATATGGATTAGAAAAATTTTCGAAAATTTTCTAGAGGATTCCTAGCACAAATAAACTACCCATTCAAGAAATCATAATAACTTGCTAATTAATCAAAATAATTACTATAAAAAAATAATTCTATTTAACAAAATTCTATATAAAATATCCTTATGTTAAAACCTACTAAATATCTATACCAAATATGAAGTAGCCAAAATATTATTTAAACTTGTCTAAAAATATTGTTAAACTATTAGTAAAATTATTAATGAAAAAGTACTAATTAAATTCATTAAACTAGTTACCAATAAATGAATAAACTAATTAATTACCTAAACTTTTTAACTAATTAACTAAAATACAAAACAAACTAGCCCAACCTGACTTGTACTCAACCCAGGTCAGATACCCAGGTCCAGATCCCCTGGCCCAGGCCCAAAACTTCATCTAATATTCTTTTTCTTTTTTTTTTAACCATAGCCCATATTTCAGCCCGTGGGTCCAGGCCAAAATTCCTACACTGGACCCGACCCACGAACTTAACACCCAACCCTAAGTATACCGACCTCTATCTTCTTCATAATTCTAAACAATCAGCTGTCACGCCTCGACCCAAAAAATCGCACATCCTCGCATCGCTGGGGCGTGATACCGTACAAGTCTATAGTTGCACCCGTACAAGACAAGATGACAAGTTCTCAAATGGTTATCTTTGATATTGCTATTTAGCAGCGGAAGAAACATAGTATATAAAATAATTCTCTTAATTCAATAAATGAACTGAGGTTACAAAGGCTTTCAATAGTCCAACTGAATTTGCCAGATTGGCTACAACACTCAGGTTCTCTCTTACCCACAAAGAATTTTATCATTCCATACATTATGTCTTCTATATCTCAGCCGTATCATCATGTTGCAAGTTCGAACGTCAATGTGGTCGTACGCCTCAATACGCTATGGCATTCCATGCCTCAGCACATTTAAGTAAAGCTCCGTCGCAAGCAGACCATTTCCTGAACCTGCTAGTAAACTAGTGAAGGATTAGTACTTTCATCCTCGCTGTATTAATCAAAGGCCCACTTTGCTAAACCGACATTAAGTAGATATATAAATTAAATTAGGCATCATACAATTTAGTGTCCTTTCTAGCCTTGCCTTAGGATCAGTTTCATGGCATATTCGAAAGCAGTAAATCATGTTATCATGGCAAGCATGTTATTTCGATTCGTATAAGCAAGCAGGCAACATTTAGCAATCTCGTATTATTTTGTGACTTTTTACCAACATCGACGCACTCACCCTTGCACCGACGCAAGGTGACTACGCCTACCATCCTTCCATGTATGTTATAAGTGCTCTTATGCAGGATCTCTGTGTGCCAGCACTTTCAGCCTACCGTTTTTTAAACTATATGAAGGTCACTAGCTTTCCGAGCCAGAATGGACTTATAATTCTCAAATCACATATGTATAACAATGATCGCTCCGTCTGAGATTGCTAATCCCTTAAACGGAGGACCCTAAATTACTCAGTAAGTGGCTTATCACTTTAATAGTAGGTCGCAAGCCGTCATAATGAGTGCACCATCAATACCAATTCTTCCAAATGCATCCCTCCTAGGTCGAACGGTCCCAGCGCCCTGGCATACCACGTTCGAGGGAGCTACCACATACCCGTGCATGGGTTATATATCTTTAAGTCCATTTGACCATACAACACATCTTATCTTTCATACAACCAAGCAATTCACCTATCTCTATTTCAATTGGCACAATGCCCCAACTCAATGTTTATCAACAAACGCCTCGAATGCCATAAACATTTCGAAGGCACCATGCCATATCGACAGTTCCGCCATATTCGTGCCACAACTGTTCTCTTTGCAGCGAAGCCATCATCTGTAATTCTCGTGCATGTAAGCATGCTTTGATATGGTTATTCTCCATTCCTTGCTCTGTGCATTCGATGCACACCTCGATTCAGTATTTCCACATTCTACGTCTTAATGTTCAATGTGTTAGACTTATGTTCTTTTTCTCTGACTCATGCAACTAAGGCACGTCTCGATAGGGTATTCAATGTTCTATAGCTCGTGCACTGACGCACTCGCGTCGATATATTCTTTCAATGTTCTAGCATACTAACTCGTGCAAGGGAGCACGAATGACTTGTGCGTCGAGGCACTCGTTGATATAGTTATCCCATGTTCTTATGGCTTGCGCACTGAGACGCTTGTCTTTACGATATTCAATGTTCAATAGGGACTCATACATTTGATGTACGTTTTATTTGAATTGTTCTATCTAGTGTTCGACACGGACTATGTTCATCTCTCGATTGAGCCATGCCCGTGGTCTCGATAGGTTAACTTAGCATACAATGATATATTTTACTTAGGCATGAAGGAGTAGAAAAAAAGAGTCAAAGCCCCCCGCCACCTTAAGCCGATACGCCTTTTCGTTTCGCCGAGTCGATGCGGCTCGATTTTATTACTTTATTGTACGGCCAACTCTTCTAACTTAGCCATTCGACCACTTCGTGCTTCATTGAATTATACGATCGATTTGGCTTATCAAGCGTATGTCTCAGTCCGTTACGAGGCGGTAATTTGGTTTTGTGGACCCCGTTGTAAATAAGACAAAATACTGACATCTTATATTTCAGCGTAAACGTATAGCATGCACACGAAACTAACTAAATCAATATTTATTCGAATCGGACTTGTGCTTTGCATCGATTCGATTTCTTAGAATCTTCGAACTGACTCAATGCTTTCTCTCGGGCCAACTTAACACTTGTATCGATCTTACTCGATGCATTCTTGGGTCAACGTAACTCTCTGCATCGATCCGACTCGATGCATTTCTCGGTCAATGAATCTCTCTTATCGATTCGCATTGATACTTAATCGGGTCCACGCAATTCTTTGAGTCAACGACTCAGCTCGAGGCAGTTCGAGGCCAGATCCGAAGGGAGACGACCGGATCTGAAGCGAGACGACAGTGGCACGACGCTTGAGGCAGGACACACGACTCGAGGACATGCAGCGCAAGACAAGGCGCTCTGCTCGAGGCAGGGTGTGCGGCTTGAGGAGCGTGCAGACCGAGGACACGCGACTCGAGGCGAGGAGGCAGAGGAAGCTTCTCGTCGGTTGTCAACACGGCTAGATCTCAGCGGCGCTGGAGCTCCGGTGGCCGTGGTAGTAGTACTGGCACTATGAGGGACGGTGGTCAGCAACTTCTTGACGGTGGCGGTGGTGGATCTGGGATGCAGGCGGTGTCGGTGCCGGTCAGCGAGGCATAGACGAGCTCCGGTGGCGGTGGATCTACAACGACTCCAGCGGACGTCGGCCGGACACGGGATGGCGGCAGCAGTGAATTAAGGTTAGGTATTAGATCTAGGGTTTGGGTGGATCTTGTGTCTGTAACAGTGTCCTGTGTCGGGGAACACAGGACACGAAAGTGGGGTGGTGGACACGAGAAATGTCCATGTCGAAATGGACACAGGAATGTAAATGTAAAATATGGAATTTAGTGGAATGGACACGGACACAAGGACACGATCATTAGGACCACAGGATTAGTTAGAAATAATAAACAGCAATAATGATGGCTATTTATAGCCTCATTAGGAAAGTACTAGAATCTCTAGGCACATGGACTAGGAATATATTCTTGGAATATTCCAGACTAATCAAGATTAACTAACAGTAATTCTGACTAGTTAATGATAATTTTATAATATTTCCACCAAGTCATGTGACTAGGCAGCCTACAATGGATTTTCTAAAATGGCCAACCCATTTAGGAGCAATTACAAATCTGTCATTCCATAATAAGAAAACATAATTAATCTGGATAACCTATTTCAATGGAAAAATTATAACAAATATTCCAATAAAGTCGTAATTAACTATCAAATAGATTTCGTGAAAATCATACCAAATTTTCTAATCATAATCCAATAAATCCAAATAAACAATTATAATTAGCTTATCAAATAAAGTCCATTAAGATAAATTTAATTAAAATAAAGAACTAAATTTAATTAAAATTATTTAATAAATTGGAATAAAATATTTCAAAATTTTATATAGAAAATATTTAGATCAAACTTTTATTTAGGAAAAGTGGGATTACACTGCGTGATCAAGTGCTCCATTAATACACCACTTTGCAGCCTTCGTCAACGCCTGAGCCCGAGTCCAAAGGGATTTCACCAAGACTTTGATCATAAAAAAAAATTGTGGAATTTGAACCCAGTTAATCCACTAGTAAAACCTTCCACCATACATGCCACTTGAACTATTAATACAAATCAATAAATAAAGAATCAAATATTGAAATACACATACATACATGAAGTTTGTTTCAAAAGGTTGTCTGGATACCAAGCCTAAGGTTAGAAGAATTGTACAGTTGACTTCCAAAAATAATGCAGTATGGTATGTCTTATGTGTGGTCCGCACTTAGCAGTAGTACAGGCTGCCACCAAACGGACAACATGCAAAGTTTTTGGATTTTTCACAGGTACAAGATAATCATGTTTACATTATTAGATTTGTATTTAGCATCCAATTTTTTTTAAGGTGTCCTTACCTTCGGACCGACAAACAATGTCTAAAAAAAAATTGAACCGTGCTCATTCCTCATTCACACGAAAGCTTCCTGTACCCAACGGACTACATTTCCATGGACTATTTCACGTCCACTTTACTTCTTAAAAGTTCAAATGACGGTGTACAAGAAGGGAGTTAGATAAAAATTTAGTCCCGTGTGGAAAACTTATAGCACAGATGTATGAAATCATGTTTTATTTATTTATGTAAAATTATTTTGCCTATAAACGAACCCATATTCAAGTCATGTGTTATGTTTTTTTTATTAAAATTAAAACTCAAATGAGAAAAAAAATGGAAAAACGTGGACGGCAGGATTCGAACCTGCGCGGGCAAAGCCCACATGATTTCTAGTCATGCCCGATAACCACTCCGGCACGTCGACTTTGTTGTCATGTTTTGTTAGTTTTTTATTAATTCGCAATTCACTCTTGGGCCTAGTTTTTGCAAACGTTTACAGAAACAGCTTTTCAAAAGCGCCATACCCCCACCTCAAGCTTTTTATACTTAATTAATTAATTAATTGATAGTTAGGGTAGATTGGGATCCCAAAAAAAAAGAAGGAAACTTGGGTTATAGTAATTGAAAATTAATTTTAAACTATTTGTTGACTTCAAAATAGGTTTTAGGTTCTAGAAAAATACCAATGACCTTAGAAATTTTCTAAAAATATCCAATAAATTTCCAAAATTATTTAGAGTCTATATTATTCTAACTACAAACAAAGGTTTTATAAGTTTTATGAGTTCGGATATCAATTTTTAGGTCTATAGAGATGCAGCATTCGTTACTCTAGAAACCTAATTGAAAAATGGGAAATTTTTATTTTCATTCGGGAATTCTAATTTCAAACATTAATCAATTATTAAAGGGGAAAAGTGATAATTGTGTTGTTATGTTTCATGGACACTAGAATTGAGCACAATAAAATATCTTAGGGAGAACCTTTAATTAAGGAAAGGTTTAAACTCCAATCTTATCTACTCTTTTGTGCTCAATGAGCACAATGAAATATCTCAATGTCCAAAAAAATTCAAGTATCATTATCAACTCTTTTGTGTTGAACTTATTCGACAACTTTTATTGAGCACAATAAAATATCTTAAAGAGAACCTTTAGACCCCTTTAAAAAGCATGTCATGTGTCCATATATGAAAATTCAATCTTATATAGGCTTAAAATCCAATCTTATGTAGGCATACCATATATCGAAATCAAATAAATGTATAAAAATTCATATATGGAACTCAATCAAATATATGGTCAAAGTCAAAATGGCCATGGGCCTATTTTTGGACATTTTTCTTCATATCTCCACCTCGACAAGGTTTTGCCACAAAATCGAGTCGACACAATTCTCCACCGCACAGCTTCATCAAATCAACCACTCGTCAATCTCACCCCTAAGGGCTCTCAAGCAACACCTCTGCACTAGACTATGGAGAAGCTTCTTTATTCTTGTACACCCACTTCCAGTCTATATATCGTTTGTCTAACCAAACCCAATATACGGTTCTTGTGGAGACTCAATCTCTTCATGTATAGCTACCACCTATCTGAAGGTGATAGGCTCTCCATCCTCCACTATAGGGCTCAATTTATGGCTAAATGAGTCTATGTATGGGATTTGCGGTCAAACTAGAGTCAGGGTTGCTTGTAGTCATTTCTACGGTTCATCGATTTTCTCAATTTTCTTAGTACAAGTTATTCTAATAACTCAATAAATTTCGAGACCTATACTACCAATAAATATCTAAATTGAGTAGTTACTCTTTGGTTTTAAGGTACTATGTTCAGTTTTAGCTTATTATTACTAGGTTACATGTTTAGGAACGCCGTCTTGATATCCATGAGACACAATTATGATAACTTGTTTAATAAGTTGTTATTGGTTTTTAGGGTTTTTCGACTAAAAAATAATATATATTTTTTCCAATTTCTCAGTTACTAAAGTAGCTACATTACATGTTGAGTGGTTGAGATATAGGATATTTGTCCATCCACACTAGGATGACTCCAGTGGCATGCTATACTGTTGTCAACAAGAGGCGTATCCTCTTTCTCTTGATTTTGTTGAAGCTTCATGAGCTCCTTTACTGGGACAATACAGTATTTTCATCTTCGAAATTCATTGACATAAATTTGTCGATGACATATATTTGAACATGTTTTTATAGTCCTTGTAATATTTTTCAAGAGACTCTTAGATGTCTCTAACATTTCCCTTTTGCTATAAGATTCGGTTAAGAAATCATCCAATAAATTGAGGATTAGTAACTTGCATAGATTATTATCTCTATTCCACAGTTGTTATGCAGTTTATAGTAGAGATCACTAACTCCACATTGACTAGTTGAAGATTGATGCTGATCTTCCTCTTCAAGTTATTATATTGCTCATCGTCAAATTTCTCAAGTTTGTGAAATCTAGTGTCCATAAGGCTTGCACAAACTTCCATCGTATGACGTGATAAGTGATACTTGTGACTTGTGAGATTTACAAGGAATATCGCTTTAAGATTGTTGTAGAATCAGGGCCGGCCCTGGCCCAGGGCGGCCAGGGCGACCGCCCAGGGCCCCATAAAATTTGGGGGTCCAAAAAAATTAATTTAAATGTATATATATATTAGTAGCCTTATATAGAAAATAGAACTAATATATAATATGATCCTCCTTTATCACAAAACATTTGTGGTGTAGTGGTAGTTTGTTATACTTGTACACAAGAGGTCCTAGGTTATCATTTTTTAGTTCAATTTTTTTATATTATATATGGGCCCTATTTTAAAAATTTGCCTAGGGCCCCCATTAACTCAGGGCCGGCCCTGTGTAGAATTAATTATTACATGTCTCAAGAACTAAATTATATATGTACTAGTTGCAAATCAAAGCAAAATAATCCACTAACTTGCGGGCCTCGTTTGGTTCATGGAATGGAAGGGAAATGAAATCAATTCCTTGTCATTTCCTTTCCTTTGGGAAATTAAAATTCCTATTGATTTTTCTTTCCGATGTTTGGTAATGTCAAAGAATTTGGAAAGGAAGGTGAATACTTCAATATGAAAAAAGTGATTCCTTTCTTGGATATAGGGAATCACTTTTTCCCTAATGTTTCTTCCATTGGAAATCACTTTTCTTTTCTCCTCAATTCCTTTGGCAACGAGACCGCAGTGTGAACGGCCAGAGAAATTGTGACTATCACACCAACGCGTACAAATCAATAAATGATCAAATATTGAAATACACATACAAAGAATTTGTTTTTAAAAAAAATGAAATGTGAAACAAGATAAAAATGGGTACCAAGCCTAAAGTTGGAAGAATTATACGGTTGACTTTCGAAAATATTACAGTGCGGTCTGTCAAATATGTGGTTCGCACTTGGTAATGGTACATGCTACCACCAATCGGACAACATATAATAGATTTGTATTTCGAATCAACTTCTTGAGAGTTAGGTGATAATGTGGAAGAAGAGAGTTAGATGATAATTTAGTCCTACTTAGAAAATTTATATAAAATTTTATAGCACATATGTATGGGATTTTTTTTAAAATGTTTTTTATTAAAATTAAAACTCAATTGAAAAAACAAAAGAAAATAGGAAAAACGTGGACGGCAGGATTCGAACCTGCGCGGGCAAAGCCCACATGATTTCTAGTCATGCCCGATAACCACTCCGGCACGTCCACTTTGTTGTCATGTTTTGTTGGTGTTTATTTAATTCTCAGAAACAGCTTTTCAAAAGCGCCATACCCCGACGACCTCAAGCTGCCCAAAAAAAAGGCTAAATTTCAACTTGATACCCTCAACTATCAATGTTTTGTAACTTGATACCCTAAACTTTCAAAATAGCCAACTTGATACCCTGAAAAATATATTTCCCAAAATGCCCTCCACCCCTCTCTCTATTTCCCAAACCCCCCCCCCTCCCTCTCCGGCCGCCGCTGCTGTGCGCCGCCCCGCTGCCGCTACTACTGCGCGCCCGCCGCTGCTGCTCCGGCCGCCGCTGCTGCTGCGCGCCGCCCCGCCGCCCCGTTGCTGCTGCACGCGCCGCCGCTGCTGCTCCGGCCGCCGCTGCTGCTGCGCGCCGCCCCGCCGGGGGAGAGAGGGGGGGGGGGGACGCCGGAGAGGGGGGGGGGCAGGGGTATTTTTGGAATTTTTTGTATTTTAGGGTATGAAGTTGGAAATATTCAATAGTTGATGGTATTAAGTTAACTATTTTAAAAGTTTAGGGTATCAAGTTACAAAACATGGATAGTTGAGGGTATCAAGTTGAAATTTAGCCCAAAAAAAAATGAAGCAACTCCTAAATAAAATAAGCAGGCATGACAAGTTGCAACAAACCCCATGTTCGAGGTTTTAGAAACAGTCATTTACCAACTTTGATCATTAAAAAAAAACTTGGTATCGCTACGTGTGTGTGTATATATATATATATATATATATATATATATATATATATATATATATATATATATATATATATATATATATATATATATATATATGTGTGGACAAATGACCTCTAGCCTAGTGGTTAAGAGAGATGCATGCGGTCCAAGTGGTCGGGAGTTCGAGCCCCAGTGGAGGCGAGTTCACCACAATTACCCATTGCTTCAAAAAAAAAAATATATATATATATATATATATATATATATATATATATATATATATGTGTGTGTGTGTGTGTGTGTGTGTGTGTGTGTGAGAAAAGTTGCTAGAAAAAAATCTATACCAGAAAAGTTTCAGCTTCCCGTGAAGATTTTCTTTCCAAAGGGTATTCTTTCCAAATATATCCTTGGGCCTCGTTTCGTTTAGTTCGCGGATAGGAATGGGAAAAAAACTAATTTCTTGGTATTTTTCTTTCTTTAAAAATTATAATTTTTATTGATTTTTTTTTTCCGGTATTTGGAAATATTTAGAATTTTGGAAAAAAAAAAGAAGTAAATATTATAAATCACTTTTCTTTTCTCCTTAATTCTTTTGGCACCAAAACATAACAAAGTAGTCACTTTTTTTTTTTTTTTCAATTCCATGATTTTGCGACCCAAACCAGACCTTAACCAGGGCATTCCTCTAGAAAACATAGACAACAATGTAGTACAAAACTTGAGCATTCTACCAATAATCCTAACATCCTATAGAGGCATGGAAGCACGGCTAGGAATTATGGATGAGGCTTACAATATAATATGTCATTATTTTGAGTATATATATATATATATATATATATATATATATATATATATATATATATATATATATATATATAAAGTGGCCTCAAAACACAGCTCAAAAGTAAACAATCTTAAGTAGTATCTTCTCAATTAATTAAGAATAAGAAAGGAAATAATTCCAAAAATAACTTTCAATTGTAATTAAAAATTAGTCCAAAATGAGCCTGTCATAATTAAAAATTTAAAAAAAAAATATTGAACTAATAACTTAATTACATAATATTATCTAACTACCTACACATATATCTATAACAAATTCTATAATTTTTCCAAAGTATAAAAGCAAGAAACCAATTATTCTAGCCAATCATTTGAGCATATATATATATATATATATATATATATATATATATATATATATATATATATATATATATATATATATATATATATATATATCTTTCACAGGGTCATGTTCTAAAATAGCAGAATTCCTGCTGAAAGAACTATATTCCAATCTTACATACACAACATATAATACATAGCCAACATCCAGTACAATCTACTTCAGAGTTGTAGAGAACAGGAACAGTGTAATAATCACAGAAAATACAAATTTACATCACACACACTTCACAATAATAAAGGACAGTTGCCCCTTCATTGAGATAGATGAGTAAGAGAATGAACGAAAGAGGGGCTGCTCTGCTCAGTAAAGCCACAACTAAAACATCTCTTCCATGAGCCCAACCAGTGATGACTCATCTCAACGCCAGCATCGGCCACGATGTGATGCCACCTGCTGGAAGCGAAGGTCTTACGGCTGGCACGCGCTTCACCACAGAGAATACTTCGTTGAGACGAGCCGCTCCGGCCATGAACTGGGACACCTTCTGCAAAGTCAGCAATGAGAGAAGTAACACATTCAGGATACATAAAACAACTCCTGTGATTGCTCATGTAGAAAGATGGGGTGCAAATAATGGAGAAAGGAAGCGTAGCCACAAAACCCCCTCTTTAATGTCGAAAACAGGTTTTGATGATAAGCAACGTAAGCAAAATGATAATTAAGCATTTTTTCCTGGCAGTCAATCACATCCTCAAACATAAAAAGAACAAAAACATCAAAAAATTATACAAAAAAAAACTCATAAATCCTTTTAGCTCAAGCAACTTGTGTATAACAAATGTTGTAAGATTACTGGTGTTGTAGTGAGAAAAAAATTGAGATCAGTGCTTCATCAAAAGCAACAAAGAGGGAAGAAGGGGTTAAATATGACGAGAGCTGCAGTACTGAAGTATTAGCAACATTTAAATAAATTGATGTCACAAGTCCTCAATCTTTCAGGAGCAATCTAAGACTGCAATAACCAAAGGCGGATGTGAGAGTAGCAGACGAGGCTCGTGCTCCACCTATAACTTGGAAATCTCTTAAAGAGGCATAATAGCCAACATGCATTTCAGAATCCAAGCGACATGATTTAAAGTTGAGAGGATTTAGATTTTGAAAATCCACAAGTTTATTACACCCTGTTGTGATTCTCAAAATATTTTCCAAGACATCTTCATTCTGCTCTCTCTTTGTACTTGTAAATTAGTATCTTTCGCCCGCCCTCTCTTCTTCGTCCCCATGGTGTACCTTGACCATCTCTCTTCTCCACATCCTCCTCAACCCTTTCCTTTCTCTAAGTTGCCCCTCTTCTCCTCCACCTCATCCTCACCCTAACTCTACTTCCACCTCTCTTCACCTTTACAAATTGTATTTTTCCTATTTGACCTGTTTCTTCACATCTGAATATATTTTCTCTTTAAATGCAAAAACATTGTTAAATTGGTAAGTTGTAAAATGGTCGTAAAATTTAATAATTCTAATAATTATTTTTTTAAAATATTTGTTTGATATATCAAGTCACAAAAGGAGAATGGAAGAAGAGGATTCGAACAGTCGAATATAAAAATTTGGGATAAAGGCTATGTTGTTCGTTTGTTGTTGTAGAAGAGTTCCCGAAAAACTCATGTCCAAACTTTACTAAAACCCTAAAAAAGTTGGGGTCCTTTGCTTCTTAAAAAAACAACTCCTATACATGATTGGCATAATATTCCCAAGAGAAATTTTTCCAAATCTCTGTGTAGACCCACTGTTATTAGCAATGGCAGAGTTCTGCTTTATTTTCCAAATCTCTTTTCTGTTTTTCCAACATCTCATGCTTCTTTATCCCACACACAGGAAAATAATTAAATCTTGTTTGATTGCCACATGTATATTTATTCAGGATGTGGTGAGATGCATGCAAGTTTTGGAAATTACAATGAGTTCATCTATCCATTCACGACTATTTTCCTTTCTAGGTACTGGATTTCCAACAAGTTACTCATCTTCATCTTTTCTTTATATTTTCTTCAACCGAAAAGCCAAAAAACCATCTCTGGTGTGAGAAAAAAAGGGAAAAAACCCCGGTAGTGGTCAGTACAATTTTTGTTTTTTTCATTTACTTATTAGGTTTTGATGCTAGCCAACTATTTATTGTTTTCAGCTGTGTATAGGCTCTTGATAACAGCTGTCCATTCTCGCTAGTACCAAAAACCTAATAAATACATGAATAAAAAACATAGTGACTTCACTAGCAATTTTCTTCCTCGCACCATATTTTCTTTGTCGTTCTCAGTTTCTTACTTGAACTAAATAGAAGATAAGTTTGAAGACGTGGGACTTGTTGAAAAGATGGAACCCAAAGGGAAACAAGTCACGAAGGGATAGATGCGGTACCTAATGTTAAGTCCGACCAATACCCACGTGCATCACACCAAATCTCGAATAAATATACATGTGGCGATAATAATGATATCTGTCTATTCCTTTCAGTAATATAGACAAACATGGAACGTGGAAAATAAAGAATATCATGTTAATATTGCTAGGACAACGGAAATATGCTGATAAGAAACAGGAAAACTGGAACCAAGTGGTTTTATTGAAAGAACCAATTGGGTGAAAACATAACTATAGCGAATTTAAAAAGGCTGGGCATGGGTTCTTTCCCAGGTGGGGCACATTTATTAATTAAAAAGAACTACCTGAAAGATCTTCTATTCTAGGAGGAGCATGTGACACGTTTGGAGTCTTTGGACCCTACATCCGCCTTTGTGTCGAGAGTGAATACAGACTAGTTGTAGAAGTAATTTCTTCGGACTTCCCATGTACTACTTAAGGCCAGCTTCAAGAGTTTACCAATACTTTTCACCTTTAGTAACATCCAATT